>CAUYQV010088747.1:0-46026 GCA_963574575.1 Galagoides demidoff
AAAAAAAAAAAAAAAAAAAAAAAGGAAAAATCTGACACCATCATATTGCCTGACTTAAAATTATACTACAAGGTCACAGTAACCAAAACAGCATGGTACTGGTATAAAAGTAAAGACATAGACCAATGGACCATAGACCAACCCAGAAATAAAACCACACAGCTGTGCCAACTGATCCTGAACAAAGCAGACAATAACATACACTGGGTTGAGGAAGGTCTATTCAGAAAAAGGTGGGAAAATTGGATGGCCACATGCAGAAGGATAAAACAGGACCCATATTTTTCACTGTGTACAAAAATTAATTCATAATGGAGAAAGTAATTAATAGCAAGCATGGAACCATAAAAAATTCTAGAAGAAAATTTAGGAAAAATTCTTCTAGACATCTGCCTAGGTAAAGAATTTATGACTAAGACCCCAAAGGCAAATAACAAAACTAAGTTAATTAAACTCAGTTAAATTAAAAAGCATTTGCATAACAAAGTACATAAGCAACAGAGTAAATAAATTATCTACAGAATGGGAGCAAACATTCACAAACTATACATCTGACAAAATGGTAATATTCAGAATCTATAAAGAACTCAATCAAATAAGCAAGAAACACCCAAATAGCCCAAGCAAAGTGTGGACAAAAGACATGAACAAAAGTTGTTCAAAAGATAGACTAATAGCCAAGAAACATATGGAAAAATGCCTAACATCACTAATCACCAGAGAAATGCAAGTTAAAATAACAATGAGATACCAATTTACCTCTGTCAGAAGAGCCATTACCTAAGAGTCAGCAAACAATAGATGCTGGTAAGGATGAAGAGGAAAAACACTTATACACTGTTGATTGGACTCCCATGTAGTATAACCTTTATGGAAAACAGCATGGAGATTCCTCAAAGAAATGTAAATAGACCTGCCTTTTGATCCTGCAGTCTCACTCTTGGATATCTACCCAAAGGAAAAGAAATCACTATAAAAAAAAACAAACAAACACTAGGACTTGAATGTTTATTATAGCTCAATTCAGCAAAAATGTAGAATCAATCCACATCCCCATTCATTCAGGAGCAGATAAAGAAAATGTGGTATATGTATACCATGGAGTACTACTTGGCCATAAAAAGGAATTAAATGTCTTTTGCAGCAACTTTGATGTAACTGGAGACCATTACCCTAAGTGAAGTATCTCAGGAAAGAAGAGAAAACACCACATTAATACAAAGAGATGTAGAGGACATCAGAAAACAAGGAGGAAAAAGGATGCAAGGGGGCTAAGGCTTAAAAATTTACCTGTCAGGTACAGTGAACATTATTCTGCTGACAACCACACATGTTAGAAGTCTTGATTTCAGCATTATACAGTGTTTACAAGTATTTATAGTGTTTACAAAACATTTGTACCCTTTTTCTACTTTTAAATAAAAAAATACATTAAGAAAATAAAGAATTGGAATAGATTTTTGGCCTGCCCTTCCATCAAGAATCTTCATCCATTTATAATAAGAACAATGGAGGTTCACTCAAACATACCTTGTTCTACACACTTTAAACAATGTATTAATGTTTTTCTTAAGAACATTAATAAAATTTTGTGTCCACTGAAAATTCTATTTTCCATTCACTGTGTTATCTAGTCATTCCTGACCATCTATAAGATCCATGACTAGGACCATGAATACACTCCTATTATATATATTTTGGTTTTGTTTAAGCACGTTTTTGGTATACCTTGTATAAATTATTCTAGTAAAAATGAAGAAAGACCATATTAATATTCCCTACTGGTTCAATATGCTATGGTGAAGCACTACCACTTGAAATCAAGGTTAAATTAATAAAATGCAATCATTTAATTTATAAAAATTAATAATGCATAGCTGCTTTCTTTTTCCTTATAAAACATTTTTCATATATTTCCTACTCAAATTCATGGAATAAGTAAAAAGGAAACAAAAGATCTAACAATCATTATATGCCTTACTGAGTGCATGGTGTTATATAGTGAAATATCCTTTATGTAATATTTCTATTATGGTGATGAATTTTTTATGATTAGAGATTAGAAGACTTTTTCCAATAATAGCTTCCATTTGTTAAAGACTTCTCATGTGCCACAAGTGAGGGACTTTACATAAATCACATGAAGTACTGTTAACTGGGTTTTATTATTCCCATATAACGGATGATGGACCTAAAGATCAGAGAGGTTAAGTAGCTTCTCCACATCTAACAGCTTGTTAGTGCCAGGCTCTGGACTCAGACAGATTTTCATTTGAATTATAGTTTTATGGTCTGTCCACAACATTTACATTCCCTTGGAAACTGCATACTCTGAATGCACCTGCTTTTTTATGGTTTTCATATGTATGCATATGTTGATGATTTTTAAATTATACAATTAAGGGGAAAAATCTACTTCCCAGAAATATTAGTCACAATTTAGACAAAGATCTATTCCTATTTTGCAAAAAAAAAAAAAAAGACGCCCTTTTTCAATCAATTTTTTTGAGAAATTTGTTTCATAATCACAAATTAGTTACACCACTTGGAATTAGCAATTCTATCACCTTCTATTCTGTAGTAACTGAATGCCACTCTTTTTTATTTATTTCTTTCTTTTTTTTTTTTAAAGACAGTCTCACTTTATCACCTTCAGTAGAGTGTTATGGTGTAACAGCTCACAGCAACCTTCAACTCCTGGGCTTAGATGATTCTCTTACTTCCCGAGTAACTAGGACAACAGGTGCCTGTCAGAATGCCTGCCTATTTTTTTTTTTTTCCATTGCAGTTTGGCCAGGGCCGGGTTTGAACCTGCCACCCTTGGCATATGGGACTGGCGCCTTACCCACTGAACCACAGGCACCGCCCTGAATGACACTCTTATTACTTTCTACATTCTCACCAGTCTTATACTTCTGAGGAATACCATACTTGTATTTCACATTGAAAATGATGAAAATTAGCAGAAACACAGCACTCGATAGATAACAAAACAATGACACCAGAGGCTTAGATGACCTTTCACAAGATGCCATGACAACTCTGGGGTAAAACCAAGCTGACTTGGTTTTGCTTTGGAGAGTAATGTGAAGTCTATAAAGCTCATATGCTGAAAGTCCATTGACAGAGTTGTTTCCAGACACATAGCAGTTGTTATTAATTTATGAGCATGTATTTTTATGTGATGTGCATGTGTGTTTCTTTCTTTCCCATCTTCACTTGTCTCTTTTCTTTTTTCTTTTCTGAAAGCAATAGCTCAGGTTTAATGTACTGGAATAATCAACATTGCCTAAATCAGTGACATCTAAACCTTTTTGATTGGGTACTTTCCAGTAAAATATGTAAGCATGTATCACAAATACTTGCATGTAATATACACAGACTTCTGCACTATACTATACAATATACAGAAAATGAAAACATTTTAAAAGGTGATAAAATATATAAAAATAAATTCTCATATATATGCTTTTCCTGTCTCTATAAATTATATTTCTTGCTTCATTTTGACTCAGAAGATAATACTTAATCTCTGAATCTTAGCTTTCAAGACCTAATGGGAAATATGTTATATCAAAATATTACTCTAACCTACCTCCTATTCATCCTTTGTCATTTCAGACAGACACATTTTCCCTTGCACAGGCTTTGACCTAGGTCAGATGGTAAGGGGACACTCTCTGTGTGATCTGGAGCATCAATCACCCTTGAATAATGGGCCATTTGGCAAAGATCTCTTATAATATTTTCAACTATCAAAATGCTTTCCATGGTTTGATCAAACAGCCAGGACCTAAAAGGATATGTATCGTAAATAAAGGGTACATTTGTGTTTTCTCTTTTCTGCAAGCAATCCAGAGCAATTCTTACACCCACTGACACCTACACAATTTAATAAAAGACTCTTTGGAAGGCAGGAAATGACCTCATTGAGCAATCTTTGGAAAAGCAATTTCCTTATACTTTTGTACCAGATGAAAAATGTGATTAATGGAACATCAGAATATTTCAAATGAATATCTTATTTGACATTATTTAAAATTTAAAAAGGCAATAATTCATATGAATTAGCTTTCTATAGATGTTATTAAAATTAGGTAAAATGTTACCCATACACTTCTAAGTACTTATGTTTTCTACATAAAGACACATATGTCTGAAAATAGAATAAACTTTAAGAACAAGGTATTTCAAAAAAGATCTTCCTTTGTGGTAAGTGCCAACAAAGACCACATTTTACATTAATTGGTTGTCTCAGTCCAGACCATCTGTCTCTCCAAATGTAATGAAGGCTGGCATTCTTATTGGTATGCACTCAATAGCTCAAATTGTTCTGAAATAAACCCTGCTTACAGTCTTGTTATAGAACCAGCTTGTGAGTTATGGAACAAATGTTAGGTTTCCTCTTATCAGGATCTCTCCCAGTGAAAAATTTAAGTTCCACTCCATATACTATATAATATGAGCTTCACGTAAATACATTTTGAATTTGCATAATTGTATTATACATTGTTCTTGCGCTACACAACTCATGGATATGTATGTGATGTTACATAATGTGACTGTCCTTTATATTATCTGCAAAATTAAAATTCACATATGCCTTTTTATGTAGGCTTTCACTGGCTTCTGACAACCTTGTCAGACAAATTATCATTAGCTCCATTTTATAGAAGAGAAAATTAAGGATTAGAGGCACTGTATGGTTCAGTCCATGACTTTTTCTCTTGTGATACTCTTCCCTTTCATCCTGTTGGCATGAACTGTTCTTGTCAACTTATTACAGCCCAAACTCCTTTCAACCCAGGCTCCCTATAATTTATTAAAGGGAGAAGAGAGAGAGAAAATACCATCCAAGCTCCTTGTAGGTGTGTGAACCTTGTTATAGATGTCTCATCCCCATGAAATCTTTCCCTCTGTCTCAGACTGGGTTAAGTCCCTCTTTGTGCTCTTATAGTTACTTAATTAAAAAAAAATCTTAAGGATAATTAAAATGATAAATACACAAGTATGCTCTTCCCAGTAGAAAGAATACTCCAAGAAAACAGACTTTGCCTATATTCTTTGCCAAATCCAGCAATTATATTCACTTCCTAATATTTACTGGGAAGCTAATTATTAAGTGCCATACACAGTCATAATCATGATTTGAGAAATATGAGGCTTTCTTTCACTTACTAGTTCTTTCTGTACTATGGGAAAAATAGAAAGGTAAAAATAACTAACTTCAACAAATGTTGCAAACTCTCTCAAAAGTAGTGAGGAGCTAAGGAAGTTAGATAGGCCTGGGATTAATTAGTAGTTTATTCACACTCTAGGGGGGTAACAGTAAACCAGTAATTCCCTGGTAACTTTGTACCTATTAATATCATCTCATTAGAAACATCTATTTGGATACTCTAAGAATTTTTCAACTCTTTGGAAATGGTTAGAAATGCATGCCTTAATATTTGAGAGATAATAATTTCTCTTCCTCCCTTGCCTATAACAAGACAGTTCACGAGGCAGAAAGTAAATACCCTGGGTTGTAGATGGAAATCATTGATAAAGCTAGAATTCCAAAGTGAAGAAACTTCAAAAAATAAGTGACTTTTTAAATTCACAGGCAATAAAAAAAATTACAGTGAAAAGTAAATTGAGGCCACTTGGTCACAGTCCCAAAAGAAGAGGAAAAATTCTACCTGCTATTCAGAAGTCTAAAGATGAGGCCATCTGTGTAGAGGAATCTATGTTTTGGTCAAAAATTCCTATTCTGTTAATAAAAATTAGAACTAATGAAGGGAATATTGTCTTTTGGCAGTGACATCTGTTTTTTGTTGTTGGAAACTGAGTCTCACTCTGTAGCCCTGGGTAGAGTGCCACAGCATCATCATAGCTCACAGCAACATCGAACTCCTGGGTTCAAAGGATTCTTGTGCTTTAGCCTCCTAAGTAGCTGGGATTACAGGCATGTGCCACCATGTCCAGCTAGTTTTTTTCTATTTTTAGTAGAGATGGGGGGTCTCACTCCTGATCAGGCTGATGTTGGAATCCTGAGCTCCAGCCATCTACCTGCCTCTGTCTCCCACAGTGCAGTGCTAGGATTACAGGTGTGAGCCATTGTGACCAGTTTGAGAGGGCAGTGACTTTAAAGGAAGAGGTTGCTGCTCCAAGGCTTGCCAAATGCTGAATTCCATTCTGTGTTATAATGGGAAACAAAACTGATAGAAATAGGTTCTCTCATGAGCATTTACAGTTTGAGAATTAAATGAAATAAATTGCATGTTATTGTCTAGTCAGTGGCTATGAGTATTATCAAGGAGGTTCTGAGTGTGCACAATAGGAGACCCAGAGTTGGTCTGAAAGCCTAGGTTATTTAAGAAGCATTCAGAATCAATATGGGTTTTCTAGGTGGAAAGTGGAAAGGGATGGAGGTGTTCTACATTGAGAAAATAGTAAATGCAAAGGTTTCAAGATTGGAGGCAGGGAGCACAGCACAGAAACATGTAAAACCGCATTCATTTTTCATATATTGCCTCTTTATAGGTATTGACCTATTTAATCTACATATTTTACATATGTTGCCTTAGTTAATCTTCAGATTTACCCTATGATATAGGTATTGCTCTTTTTTTTCTGGGGGCAGATAGGGAGACAAAGACCAAGTGTGAAGGACTTATTTGCCCAAGGCCTCATGGCTATTGAACTCATATTTAAACTCAGATCTCATATTTCTGATTGAAATTGGACGCAATCTCAATGAAAATACTAAGGTTATTCATAGCTAAACAATCATGGGAGCTTCCGCAGGCAGTTTGGCTTACAAAGTTGTCTGATAAATTGGTAAACTTGAAGCATCTGGATGAATCAATTTATTCTTTATCTGGAAAATCCAAATTAATGGCTAAGGATCTTTTTTTCATTATTGATTTGTAGAATGAAAATTAAGTGATGATATTAGAATCCAGCCAACATCCTACGCTTCCTTTGCAAGCAAAGACTAGCTTTGAAATTATTTAAGAAGGCTGACAGATGCATCAAGATTATTCAACCTGTTTTAAGTAGAGAAAAACAGACACCACATTCTATTTTGTTTTCATGTCTACATTTAAAACTCCTTCTAAAATTGACTACAAAATACCTACCTTTGAATGTAGAGCTATTTATTCTCAAATGCAATGCTGGCACATATGGTTTATATCAAGTAGCCTTTTCTTCTACACAAAAAGGACAGAGATGAAGTGAACGAGTTTTGTAGTGACAATTTTCATGATCTTCATGTGAGTTCTGATTGTTGACAACTTCTCAGAACGCTCATCGTGGCTGTATGAGTTGTCTAAGGGCTTTAAAAACATGAAAATAGAAAAAAGAAAAGGACTATTTACCTTTCAAAACATAGAATGGGAATTTTTCCAGGTGTCCAGAAGAGATGGTGGCTTAAGTCTCATTGTCTTGACTGTCCCTTTTGCAATAATCCATAGCGAACTGTTGTGTGACTCTTCAAAGCCTCAAGAATGTTTCCAAGTCTTCAGGAACAGGAAACTAAATATGACACAGATCATTTTCTATGCTGTTATCAATAAATATTTCATGCTTAGTGCTCTCTTAAAGTCATGGCCAATCAGGGTTTAGACAAGCTTTGGGAAAACTACACCAAAGCCTGTGTCTATTACCAGATGCTGTATGTAGGAACAGGCCAGTTGTAAGACGCTATGCCTTGCATTGTTATGTAATGCTCCTGGCTCTTATGGAAATGCAGTTACACAGATGTGTTATAAAACATCTGGGTAAACTTTTGCAAAAGTTATGCTCATCACTTTCTAAAGGCTCTAGAGACAGGGTGTTAGCCATAATGATTAAAATTCCACTTAAAGCACAAATCCTCATTGAATTTTAAAAATACTTTTAATTCATAGTGTTTTACATGCTGAGGAAATTTTTAAAACTCTTTCTACCTATGGTACTACAGGTTTACCCTTCCTGCCACATAAAATACTCTAACTCCTTGCTCTTAAGATTTTTTGGACATGAGCAACATAAACACAATTTGAGTAGTTTAATCTTTTCAGGTGATTGATTGTGAGGACTCTGGGTAAGTCACAGGATCAAATGTAAATGAACGCCTGCATATCTGGGCAGAGGTAAGTCATCACATACAGAATTATATCTGTATCAGGTGCTGATGCATGATCTCTTCATTGCATTATTATTTGCTGTGCATCACTATGTCAATAATTTAATTTCAGGGTTTTTATTTTAATCTGGGTGATGAGTTCACCATGGGTGGGAGGTGGGGGAAAGGAGTGAGTTATTATAAGAATCTTATCAGCACAATATTGAATGTAGAAGTTAAAAATCTCTAAAGCACAATGAGGTGCTACAACCAAAAAGAGAACAAAGAAAGCAAATGCTCACCAACTTGGTTTGGGTTCTGTTTGTTTGGTTTGATATGGTTTTGTTTGCTGTTGCGTTGTTAAATCCATGTTTTGTTTTGTTTTGTTTTTTATAATTTTTAAATTGCCCCAGGAGACTATTAAAAGAGTCATCAATAATAAAATGAATATAATTGCTTATATTAACACAATGGGCCATTATACAAGAAGAATATAACTTCTATACCTATACAAAAATTTGAATGTGTCTCACAAACATAATATTGAACAAAAAAATCCAAACAAGAGAACATATTGTATGATAGTAACTATAGAAATTACCATGAGACAGGATTTTGGTATTGGATGAGCTTATTAGCTACATGTGAAAGAATGAACCTGAACCCATACCTGTCACCGCTTACAAAAATTAACCCACAGTGGATAAAAATATAAATCTACGACATGAAATCTAAGACATGAAAAACTCTAGAAATAGCGTGGGAAAGGGTGGTGCCTGTGGCTCAGTGGGTGGGGAACTGGCCCCATATACTGAGGGTGGTGGTTCAAACCCAGCCCCAGTCAAACTGCAACAAAAAATAGCCAGGTGTTGTGGCAGGCACCTGTAGTCTCAGCTACTCTGGAGGCTGAGGTAAGACAATCACCTAAACCCAGGAGTTGGAGGTTGCCATGAGCTATAATGCCATAGCACTCTACTGAGGGCAATAAAGTGATAGTCTCTAAAAAAAAAAAAAGGATGGGAAAAACTCTGAATTTTATTGGCCTAGGGAGAGAATTTATGAAGAATACCCCATGGCAATCACAACAACAATAAAAATAAGTCAATGGGACCTGATCAAGTTAAAAAGTTTCTGCACAGGTAAGGACACAATTCCCATGCAAAGACACAGTCTTCAGAATGGGGGAAAATATTTTCATGCTATGAATTTGACAAAGGGATTAATAACCAGAATCTACAAGAACTCAAGCAAATCAGCAAGAAAAGAGTAAACAACCCAATTAAAAATTGGGCAAGAGGCATGATCTAACACTTTTGAAGACAGAGAAATGGCCAACACCCATATGAAAAGTTGCTCATCATCCCTCGTTATCAGACTAATTACCAATAAAGGCAAATCAAAACCACTTTGAGATATCACATAACCCCAGTGAGAATAAGGTCCCAAAGCAACAGATGCTGGCATGGGTGTAGAGAGAAGGGAACACCTGTGCACTGCTGGTAGGACTGCAAACTAGTACAGCCTTTATGGAAAGAAGTATGAAGATTCCTCAAAGAACTAAAAGTAGACCTACCATTTGATCCTGCATTCCCATTACTAGGTTTTTACTCAAAAGAAAAAAACAACATTATATCATAAGGACATAGCACTTCAAGTTTATGGCAGCTCTCATAGCAGTTCAATTCACAATCACAAATGTGGAAACAACCCAAATGCCCTTCAACACATGAATGGATTAATAAATTGTGGTATATGTATAGCATGAAATACCATTCAGTCACAAAAGGTGGATATTTTGTATCTTTTGTAACAACCTGGAAAGATTTGGAGAACATTCTCCTAAGCAAAGTATCACAAGAGTGGAAAAATAAGCATCACATGTACTGGGCACTAAATTGAAATTAGTCAATAAATAGCTAAAGGCTCACATGAGAAAAGAACTCAATTAAATTTAGGGGAAAGAGGGAAAGATTCAGTAAGTTCCCACCCAATGGGCACAATGCACGGGTGTATGGCACACTCCCTGGGTGAAGGACACAACTACAACTCACACTTTAACCTTACAAATGCAGACAATGTAACAGAAATGTATATACCTTCATATTTATCTGAAAAAAAAAATAATAGGATTTTAGTAACACTTGAGGAAAGGGAACTAGTGGCTGGAAGGAACCATCTGGAAGATATGACTACACTCTGTTTCTTGATTTGAGTGCTTGTTTCAAGACTATGTTTTCTTGGTAAAACTTCACTGGGCTGTAAGTTTATGTACATTATTTGGTATATACATTGCTTAAAACAAAAGGAGAATTCATTAACACTGGATTCTGTCTTTAAAAACAATTTTATATTAATCATGACTATTTTGTCATTAGTTTTAATGTTTTAAAAAATATATTGCACTAATTTTTTTAAAAAAATATTTACTAGAAAGTATCAAGGGAGTACAAATGTTTTTGTTGCCTGGATACACGGCATAATGCTGAAGTCAGGACTTTCAGCATGTGTGCCTATCACCAGAATAGTGTTCATTGTACATGATAGAGAAGTTTGTAAGCCTTAGTCTCCTTGGACCCTCCCCTCTTCTTGGTTTCTGATGTCCTCTACATCTGTTTGTGTCCATGTGTGCCCATGATTTAGCACCTACTTATTAGTGAGAATATATGATGTTTATTCATCTTTCCCGAGATATTTCACTTAGAATCATGGTCTCCAACTCCATACAAGTTGCTGCAAGAGACATTATTGCATTCCTCTTTATGGCTGAGTAGTATTCCATGGCATACATATATCTTTATCCACTCACGAATTGATGGACACTTAGGTTGTCACATTTTGGCTGAATTGTGCTGTGATAAACATTCAAGTGCAGCTGTATTTTGACAAAATGATTTCTTTTCCTTTGGGTAGAAACCTAGTAGCAGGATCGCAGGAACAAAAGGTAGGTCTTAAAATAGACCTACTGCAAGGTAGGTCTTAATTTCTTTGTGGATTATCCATGTTTTCCATAGAGGTTGTTCTTCTTGGGAATCTAATCAATCGTGTACAAGGGTTCCTTTTTTCTTATATCCAAAACAGCATCTATTGTTTTTTGATCCTTTAGTAATGGTAATTCTGACAAGGATAAATTGGTATCTCATTGTGGTTTTAATTTGCATTTCCCTGGTGATTAGTGATGTTGATCATTTTTTCATTTGTGTGCTGGCCATTTGTCTATCTTCTTTGGAAAAGCTTTTGTTAATGTCTTTTGCCCTCTTTTTGACAGTGTTGTTTGTTTTTACCTTGTTGATTTGTTTGAGTTCTTTGTAGATTCTGCATATTATCCCTTTGCCGGAAGTATAGTTCACAAATATTTTCTCTCATTCTGTAGGTTTTTATTTAGTTTGCTGTGCAGAAGCTTTTCCAGCAGAATAAAAGAAATAAAAAAGCTCAGAACAAAATTTCAGAAAATGGAAACAACAACAACAACAAAACCCCAAAAGATCAACGAAATGAAAAGTTCATTCTTTTGAAAAGGTAGAGTAAATTGACTAACCAGATTAACCAGAAATAGAACATAAATGGCTCCAATAATCTCAATAAGAAATAAAAAAAAAGAGATGTTACAACTGATACCACAGAAATACAAAATATTATCCCACAATATTACAAAAATCTCTAGGTGCAAAAACCAGAAAACCTAGAGAAAATGGATACATTTTGTGAAAGCACAACCTTCTAAGCCTGAATCAGGAAGAAAGAGAAATTCCAAACAGGTAAAGCATAACGGACCTGCAAAGAACAGCACCACTCCTGCAGAAATTATTCCATAATATTCAGAAGGAGAAAATTTTCTTTAACTCATTCTACAAAGGGTATATCACCTTGATACCAAAGCTAGAAAAGGACATGACAAAAAAAGAAAACTAAAGATCAATATCCCTTATGAATATTGATGTAAAAATCCTCAAAAAAAAAAAAAACTAGCAAACCAAATTCAACAGAACATCAAAAAGATAGTTCACCATGACCGACTAGCTTTCATCCTAGGAAAGCAAGGATAATTCACCGTATCTAAGTCAATAAATGTGATTCACCACATAAAGAGATAAACAGAGACAAAAAAAAAAGACTATATGATCATCTATATAGATGTAGAAAAAGCATTCAGTAAAATGCTTTCATGATGAAAACCCTCAACAAAGTAGGCATAGAAGGAACATACCTCAAAATTACAAAAGCTGGCTTGGTGCATGTAGCTCAAGCAGCGAAAGTGCTAACCATATACACCAGAGCTGGCGGGTTCAAATCCAGCCCAGGCCCACCAAACAACAATGATGGCTGCAACCAAAAAAAACCCCTCAAAACCAAAAAAAAACCAGCCAGGCATTATGCCAGGCGCCCGTAGTCCCAGCTACTTGGGAGGCTGAGGCAAAAGAATCATTTAAACCCAGGAGTCAGAGATTGCTGTGAGTTGTGATGCCATGGCACTCTACCCAGGGCAACAGCTTGAGGCTCTGTCTCAAAAAAAAAAAAATAATAATAATTATAAACTCTGTATGTCACAAAGCCAGAGCCAACATCATACTGTTGGAAGAAGTTGAAACATTCCTCCTAAGAACTATAAGAAGACAGTGTCTCCTCTTACCATTCTATTCAAAATAGTACTGGAGTTTGAAGACAGCAATCGGACAAGAAAGAGAAAGAAGTAAAGCACGTCCAGATTTGGATAAAGGAGGTTAAACTATTTCTTTTTACTGACCATTTGATCTTGTATTTACAACCCTGTAAAGATTCTGCCAAAGACCCCTAGAATTGGTAAATTTAACAAAGTCTCTGACTACAAAATCAATGTACATAATGTATATACTAACAACAGTCAAGCTGAGAGTCTAATCAAGGCCTCAGTATCATTTACAATAGCTACAAAGAAAATAAAATACCTAGGAATATACTTAACCAAGGAAGCGAAAGATTTCTACAAGGAGGAATCTTAAGCAAAAAGGCCAAATCTGGAACCATCATATTCTATGACTTCAGATTATACTTCAAGTAACCAAAACAGATGGTTCTATTATAAAAGTAGAGACATAGACCAACGGAACAAATAAAGAATCCAGAAATAAAACCATAGAGCTCCAACAAACTAATCTTTGCCAAAGCAAACGATGGCATATATCTGGGAAAGTAACTCCTAGTCAACAAGGAGTCCTGGGGAAATGGATTAGTTGCATGCAGAAGAGGGAAACAAGACACCTGTCTCTTGCCATATACAAAAATTAATTTAAGATGGATTGAAGACTTCAATGTAAGGCATAAATCCATATAAATTCTAGAAGAAAACCTGAAGCTAGGAAATCCTCTTCTGGATACTGGCATAGGCAAAGAATTTATAACTCTGCCCCCAAGGGCAAATGTAGCAATAACAAAAAAATTTTTTAAAGGGACTGAAAATGTCATTGAACACTGGATATTTGAGGCCCCTTAAATTTTGTGCCTTACAAAAAAATTTCACTTGCTTTATCCTGGCCAAGGTGCCATGCCTCATAATGTAGGCGATGAAAGCCAAGGTATGTTAACTGAGTCAAAGTCACGGGGGATAATTCTTTTTTTGATAGTAATGTTTTCTCATCAGTTACAGATCTTTCTATGCCTGTTAGTCTTCTTCTTATAAGGTTGTGTGCCATACAAAAGCCTTCCACATTTTACATTATCCAGCCACATCATATCATGCGTTTCTAAAAGAAAAATGTTAAAATCCCACAAAAAATACACAAAGGACTCAAACATCTTCTACCTCAAGTCTCACTTCAGTCAAAACGAAAAGTTCTTTTTTTCCCTCTAAATGTCAACAAATCAAGGAAATTCAGTCAGATTAAAGTCAGAATAGATTTTTTTTTTTTTTTTGAGACAGAGTCTCACTTTGTTGTCCTCGGGAGGGTGCTGTAGTGTCACAGCTCACATCAACCTCAAACTCTTGGGCTTAAGCAATTCTCTTGCCTCAGCCTCCAAGATAGCTGGGACTACAAGTGCCCACCACAACACATGGCTATTTTTATGTTGCAGTTGTCATTGTTTGGCAGGGCTAGGCTGGGTTTGAACCCACCAGCGCCAGTGTATGTGGCTGGCGCCCTAGCTGCTGGGCTACAGGTGCCGAGCCCAGAATAGATTTTTTTAAAAATAAAAAAATTACAAATTTTTTTATTCAGCTTTCTCAAATTTAATTTTTAAATCCATCAACAATTTCTCAAGATTAATTTTCTTCCTCAAGGGACATTTATAATACAAGTCAATTATGGCCAGAATTTGCAAAGCAAAGAATTTATGATTTTTTTAATTACAGCTATATGTGATTTTTCTCCTTTTCTTTAACAATGAGTTGTATGTAATGTAATTTGTTTCCTTTTCTTTGACATTTTAAAGATGCATCAAGCACTTTTGTCACTCCTTTTCCTTTAGCTTTTGCTTCTGGATTGCCTATTTCTGACTAACAGATGCCTGAAAGTCTCTTGTTTGGAAGTCAATCAGAATGCAGCTGTTTAATAATGGTACACTGAGCAGTTGACACTTTGCCGGGCTAACATCTTTTCGACAAAATGATTACATCTACTGCACATCAATCACTTGACATAACCAAAATAAAACCAGCTTAATAGAACAATATCTCATGATAAATACCTTCCCTTGAAACTTCCCATCTTTGCCTCCACACTTATGTATTGATAAATGATGTTCCTTCACCTTGATGTTCTTTTTCCTCTGATCAGGAGGCCCATTGTTCTGTGACAACATCCTATTGAATTCACTGCAACACCTAGATGTTTAAGGCAGTTTTCAAACACTATCTTCTCTGTCTCAGTATATTACTCGTAAAATCAATAAACACTAAGAACCCAAGTTTAGAAAGGGCAGCTGTCTGCCCTAAATTTAATGGAACTAGGTAGCAAGACACTTGCCCCTTACTTCCTGTCATCTTTATACCCATGAGCAAAATCATAGGCTAATGTCAAGACCCCCACCTTTCTTTGCTAATTTCATAGGTCTCAGATGAGCATGAACTTGGTCTAAGTTTCTACCTTCAATGGTTTTCTTCCCTTGGTGGAAAGAAGAATGAAGTTTATATTCACTTCTCATAAGCCAGCCAAAGGTAACCATTGGAAATCAATAATAAGAGAAGCGTATACATTTTTTTGTTACTGCATTAATACTTTGTAAGTCAGTTTTTTCTATCCTCTAATGAACTAAAATATTTTCTTACATTACTTCTGTATTAGTCAGCCCTTGTTATAGAAAGAAAAAAAATGCTACCTCCCAAATCGGTAGCTTTAGAAAATAAATACTAATTACTGATCTTATGTCCATAGGTCATCAGGGTTGGTTTGGCCAGGCTCATCTTGTTTCAACATTTACTGGCAAGAATTGGCTGATACAGCATGGTTTCACTTATATGCCTGGTACTTGAACAGCAGTTGGCCAGGGCAATGGGGCATATAGGCTACTTACTGCTCACCATCTTACAGACAGGCAAAGGTTGGCTTCCTAAGGAGTCAAGAAAGCAGACCACAACATTGCATATGACACATACCATTGGTCATTACAAGTCACAAAACCAGTATAAATATGAAGGTCAGGGATATGTATACCACCATTTTTATGGGAGGAGGATCACATCTATATTTTGTGGGGTATAAATATAGGTAAAGAAAAAAATAATAGCCAATTTTGCAATCATTCTAAAGTGAATTCAAGAGCTCAGAAATAGTAAAATGATAAGAAGTATATTTTCATAAAATTTTAAAAGTATTACACCTTTAAAATTTAAACTTAATTTTGGAGAAACCAGTCCAATGAAATTATTTTATATATGCAATGTTTATTTTTTAACTTTTTAATTATTGTGAACTAATGGTTGTACATATTCATGGGGGTATATGTGATGTTTAACATAGTCATACAATGTATAATGATCAAGTGACAGTAATTAGGGTATCCATCGCCTCAAGCATTTATCATTTCTTTGTCTTAGAAACATTTGAACTCTACTCTTTTACTTATTTTGAAAAACATTATGAATTATTGTTAACTATAGTCACCCTGTTGTGCTAATGAATACTAGCTCATATTCATTGTATCTGACTGGCCATTAGTCATTCCCTCTTTATTTCCCACTTCTCGGTACCTTCTCAACTTCTAGTAACTATTTTTCTATTTTCTTCTATCTCAAAGAGTTTTTCTGTTTTTAATTTTAGCTCTCAGACATGAATGAAAATATGTGAAATTTGTTTTTCTGTGCCTAATTTAACTCAACATAATATTGTCTCGTTCTATCCATGTTTTGGCAAGTGATAAAATTTCACTCTTTTATGGCTGAATAATATTCCATTGTGGGTGTGTGTATACATATATATACACTACATATTTCATGTTTTCATTCATCGATGGACACTGACAGTGATTCCATATCTTAGTGATAAAATAAACATTGAGAATGCAGGTATATAATTGAAATACTGAACCCCTTTCTTTTGGAGATATATTTAGCATAAGATTACAGACTCATATTGCAGCTCTGTTTTTAGTTTTTTAAAGAAACTCCATATTGTTCTCCACAGTTCTAATGTACTTTCCTGAAACAGTGTACAGTGGTTCCTTCTCCACATCCTCACCAACATTCATTATTACCTGTCTTTGGGATAAAACTCATTTTACCTAGGCTGAGATAGCTCATTGTAGCTTTGATTTGCATTTCTCTGATGTTTGGGGATTTTGAACTTTTTTTTTTTTTGGCCATTTGTATGTCTTCTTTTGGGAAATATCTATTTAAATCTTTAAGCATTTTAAGAATCAGATTATTTTATTCCTTCCATGGGGTAGTTTGCAAATATTTTCTCCTATTCTGTGGGTTATGTATTCACTCTGTTAATTGTTTCCTTTGCTGTTCATAAGCCTCTTAGCTTTATCTGATCCTATTTTCACTTGGTTATTTGTGCTTTGGAGGCCTCATTCAAGAATATTTGCCCAGAGCGATGTCCTAGATTGTTTCTAAAATATCTTATATTTTCTTCTAGCAGTTTTATAGTTTTAGGTCTTAGATTTAATTTTTTTTGGTTTTGAGACAGTCTCAAACTGTCATGCTGGGTAGAGTACCATGGCATTGTAGCTCACAGCAGCCTCAAACCCAGTCTCAAACGATCCTCTTGCCTCGGTTTTTCTGTTTTTTAGTAGAAACTGAGGTCTTGCTTTTGCTCAGGCTGGTCTTGAACTTGTGAGCTTAAGCAAACCACCTGCCTCAGCCCCCCAGTATGCTAGGATTATAAGTGTGATTCACCGCACCCAACCTAGATTTAAATTTTTAATCTATTTTATTTGATTTTTAAGTGGTTAGAGATGAATTTCTGGTTTTACTTCTTTTCCAAATGGATATACATTTTCTTGAACTTCACTAGAGAGTTTGTTTTAATTACTGGATATTTGTTAGGTAGAAAGCAAAGTTATAGATTTGAATGCTAATGTGAATTTCTGCTTTGCTGGCACCACTTAAGATTTATACTTTTAGAATTTATATTTTTAGAATTAAAGAATTTTTAATTGTATAATCATTAGAATTTTGGATCTTAAGCTATATTTTAGAAAAATGACAAAATAAACTCTATTTCAAGTGTCATCTTTCTAGGTATAAAATGTGAAATGTTCATAATGCAAAATGAGTTATTCTATCTTCTCAGTTTGGTTACCATCCAAGGTGCTTCTTGCCTTTAGTAAAGCCAAAAAAGTATATTCTACTCAAAAATTTATAGCAATATCATAAAAGAACAATTGAAAAGAATATAATTACCTCCAAGGAATTTAGCAAAGTTAATATAAGCCAAGGTATGCTTGAAACACTTTTGTTTATAAAAGAATTAGGGCAGCACATGTGGCTCAGTGGATAGGGCACCAGCCCCATATACCGGGTGGGTTTGAACCCGGCCCCCGGTCAAACTGCAACAAAAAATACCTAGGCATTGTGGTGGGCACCTGTAGTCCCAGCTATTCAAAAGGCTGAAGCAAGAGAATCGCCTAAGCCCAGGACAGGAGTTGAAGGTTGTAGTGAGCTGTGACGCCATGGGCACTCTACTGAAGGCAATAAAGTGAAACTCTATCTCTCTAAAAAAAAAAAAAAAGAATTAAATGGAATATTATGGGTAAAGAACTGTTAGAGAATCTGATACTCATCACTTAATAAATGGTAGCACTTTTAATTTAAAGCCTAGAAAAATATTCATTGGTATTTAAAGGCTAACATATATTTTCAAATGAATTCTGACATACATATATTCAACATACATATATCACTGTGATATGCTTGTGATAGTTATATTTAACAAGTTAATATTCTCATACTTTACTGGATAAAACAGCTTGGCATTTTGTAATTTAACAGCTGTTATTCTTATTCATGTAGGGTTTCTTATTTTGAGTCAACTTGTCCTTCAGAGGGAGGTTGTTTCTAAGTAGAAACTATACCACAATAATAGTAGATTAAAAAATGAATGAATATTATTATTTCAAATATTGATTGAGTACTAAATGAACTTAACTAAAAAATGAGAAAAAATACTCACCCCAAGGAAATATACAAGACATTAATCTATTTTAAGAAAAAGCAGAATGCAACAATTATTTAAACAAATATTCAAAAACAAAAAAACAAAAAATTCACTACTTTCTGTATTTCAGTCATTTCTTTTTCCTTTGACAGGGCTTGTAAAAACTTCAGATATTGATACTGAATTTTCACGGTTCAATACCATGAAAAGTAATTCTATAAAATGTATGACAAATTTCTGTTTGTTATTTCATTCTCTCCATTGAGATCAAGTCATCAGCAAACAACACAACAAAACTTTTCACAGGGCCATTTAAATTGTCTGCAGATAGAAAAGGCAAATCCAGGGTGTCACCATATCTGTCACCATCACAAACTCTCTTTGCCTAATTGAGGGCTTATAATGAAGAAAAAAATACATTTCAAAAACAAACGCTACAAGGACTTTTGTTTTCAAAGTAGGGTAAAGACATGGAACTATATTATAGAATTATTATCAGGTAACACAAAATTATTCTTACAAAGGGCTTAAGAGAATCCATACCCCAAATGTGCACGAAAACGCTATTACCACTATCATTGGTAGCATCACTATTGTCATTATTACTGTCTTTAAAATATTCTGTATTGTTAAGACTTATATGAAGTTCAGTTCCTCAAATGCATTTTAACTGATCTCTCTTATCCATAACTCTCTTTTTACTCCTATTCACACACAGTTTCATACGTGTAGGATCACAAATAATTATAATTACAAACTAGGCTGTGAAGAAACAAAGTAGTATTAAATCTTTAGCTACCATTCTATGTGGTCTCAGACATTCCCAAAGCAATAATGTAAACATGAGAATTCCACACAGGTCTAATTTTTTTTTTTTTTCCAAAGAGAACCACACTACATTCTTTAATTCTTTACAGAAACATTTACTTTTGCAGTCTGTTCCCTTTTCAGAGTTGCATAAAGACTCAAAGCCAGGAAAAGCATGAAGGCCCTCTATCATCCTCTCTCTTCTTGTTCATAAACACCCTTCCTCTGGGATGAAAAACAGAACTCTCATGTGCTGCCCCAGATGCCTTAAGAATTGACTGTGTACAGAGTAACAGAGCTCAGAAAGACACTTAATCAATATCCACTAAGTATGATAATTTGAGAGGCGGAAAAAAAAAATCTCTATGTGGATTTCTTTGGAAAAGCCTGAACCATCAGAAACAAGATATCAATTTAGAGCTTACTCTGTTGTAACAAATTTATAGGAAAATATTTTTTGAAGTACTTTGTTACCATGTCAGGATATTTTTGAGTACCACAGGGAGTGAGGCACTGTGTTTGTTGCTTGAAATATAAATGTTATTAAGGTACCTATTCTGCTCTGGAGAAAAACTGGGAGCAGACTATAACGACATTTTCTGAGATATTTATATTTTAACATATTCAAGAAGAATAAGAGGAAATGATTTAAGCCTTATATATAAATGAAAGCTTAAGCCCAAACAGCACGTAAATCAAGTCAAAGCAATTACAATGATCTACTGGTGTGCCCTGAAAGATACATGAATCTATTAGAAAACGGATCTTTTTTCCAACTTATGACAAAAGGAATACCTTTGAAATCAAGGACAAAGTGAAAATACAAATAACAAGATATTTATTAGTAAGCATTTCAAGAAATTAATAAAAATATGCATTATGTATTTTCAGAACAAGAATCTCTTAACTAACATGCATATGACTTCAGTAGATTAGGCACCAGCCCTTTAAATTTTGTCAGTCTTCCCCCATTGGGCTCAGGGACTATCATACCCAAGCAACCTGATCTGCATATCTCAATACTAAAGCCCTTGCAGAATACAACTGCACAAAAATTACACTGATCTTTTATCTTTTTAGTCAAAAAAATAATAATAAAGTTTTGGACTTCTCTTAATAACATCTTGGTAACGTTGTAGGTATAGAGCAACAGCAGTTCTCAACCTGTGGGTCGTGACTGTATTAAAGGTTCGTGGCATTAGGAAGTTTGAGAACCACTGGTATAGAGTAACCTGAATATTCTCAAAGATAAGGTTCATGGTCCATGTGCTACACTGTTTGTTATATAACATTTACTTTTCTTCCTCATTAAGTTGGCTGATTATTTAGTCTTGATAAAAACAGAAGACAGAATAATGACTTTCTCATTTCTGACCCATGCTGTCTAGAAAATTGAATTCATAATTTTCATATGGATTATTTCAATGAACATTCACAACAATAGCATAAATTCATATGAAGTTTTAGTTTTCAGGTGCATAAAATTAAATTTTTAAAATAACATTAGCTGAAACAAAATGCAAGTCTATTTTCACACAGGCAACATAAATTTGAACAGAACCAGTCCAGGGCTGGTTTGTTGGCTAAGCATGACCATCTTTATGCTCTGACATCTTAATGCATTGTCTACTTTCAAAATCATAACATGGCTCAACATGGATGCTGGATTCTAGCCATAAATTCCCTTCTTCACAAAACAGAAGAAAAGGCACAGAGTCAATGAGGGCTCCTTCTACATGAGCTGGACAAAAATCCCATTCATATTTCTGCTTACATCATGTTAGCCAGATCTCTTGACCATATTGTGAAAACTGGCACATTTTGCCCTTGAATAAAAACATGATTGTATTCCTAAGGAAAATGAAGAGAATAACCATAAAGAACTTGGAGACAGACTCTAAGAGCTGACTCTGCCCCAACCCATGATCTTATCTGTGTATCTAAAAAAAGAAAACTGAGATTATACTTTTTAATTCACTGAAGCTTTTCTTTGCTTACTCATTATTTCGGGCAACAAGTAATACCATTGATTTTTTTTGTCCTCTGTGAGCTATACACCACTTGAAGTTAAAGAATGTTATATCTAGTGCAATACTAGTAGACATGATCCTTGCTTTCACATTGCTTCCAATGCAGTAAAGGAGTTTGATCCAGGAAAAGGAAATACAAAATATTGTGATAAGGTCTATAGAAGGGGAAGGGGTATGATAGCAAGTAGACAAGAGTTATTTAGTTTAGATCTCATTTACTCTGTGAAAATTCTAATTGATCAAAAGTAAGGATGATGGTGAGTTGGGCAAGTGAGATCTGCAAATAAAATTGTTTGAGTATAGAGACAAAACTGATGTGGTAACTCAAGATTACAGAGGTCATGCATTTGAGAATCTTTAGTTTATTGTGATAGTTGCCATAGGAATATAACATTAGGCATAACAACAGAAAAGGCAGGGTTACAAACTAGGATTGAGTGAACCAGTTAGATAACTCTGTATTTCTTTTTCAGAGAACAGCTAGCCATTGGTGCAAACAGAATAATGACTAGATTAACTTTGCTCTAAAATATTTAGGATTCTAGAACCTGTGAATGTCAGAACCTGTCCTCTAACAAAACACCTCATATGAGTTTCCAGGTTCTCATCTCTGAGTAGATCATATTTTCTCAATTCAAATTTATAAAACAGTATGAAAAACAGTTGAAATTTGGTCTGTCTTGGAAAATCCAAGTTTCATATTGCTGTATTTATTGAACAGCTTTGCTTTACATGAAATGTGTACTATATGAAATCATACATAGGATTTATTGTCAATCCTAAATTCAATTTACATGGTTTCTAAAATAATTTCCATATCTTTAATGAGTTTTTAAAATCATCTCAGAGAACACACAGCCTAATATTCTTTGTGAAGCTACTGGAAGAGCGCTATTCATGAAAAGAAGCTATGCTAATGAATGAATTGTACTGGAATATTCTTTTTACTCTGTTTTCCATTATCTTAATCAAACAAGTGACAAAGACGATCTTCACACTTATTGTGTGACAACAACAACACCTGCAGAAAAATGAGGACTGTGACAGTTAACAAATATAAAGCATCAGGTATGTTAAAATGAGCAATATTTTGTCAAGACTGAAAATAATTCCTCAGCACTGCAGGAGGAAGGGTTTATATTGTCATTCACAATAGTTAAGCATATAGTTACAACAGATCCTGAAATTCAGTCAACATAATCATCATAACTTAGTTGTCTGGGGTTAAAAGAATAGTAATAATAAAAAAATTATATTAGAAAACTTTTTTGTTGAGAGAGAAGTACCAGTAGGGAAAAATGTGCTCAATTAAAAAAAAATGTTCTTACCAAAGTGGAATCATTTTTCTATTAATTATGCCCATTGAGACTTCTTTAGTGACACTGAAATGTGCCAGATAATTATAATGTCCCCAAGAATGAGCTATCATGAGCCTTCTTCGATGTAAGTTCTGGGATCAAGGCATCAGAATTATTTTGAAAAGGGTCCTTACTTTATTTTTAAGGAATGGTAAGAGAGACACACATTGAAGAAGAAACTAATGATCTCAGTAAAATAACATCCAAAGTGTGAATGGTTCTTAGTAATTTTGACATAAGAAAGGTACTAATGTTTAGATTTCTCTGTAGTGTTCACGATGTGACTCCCTTAACCAAGCTGGCTATCATATAATTCTTTAGTCCCTCTCAGAGACCCTTTGCTCTCTTGAGGGAATATACAGAGCATATCCATGTTGCCTTTATGCATTTAGTAATTTCATTTTCATACCATCTTCAAATAGTTAAACTAAGTTGGGAATCTGTAAGTTTCTTAGACTTATTTAGTATTAAAGTACTATCAGATGTCTTCAGCATTAAAGTGAACAGGAAAACTAGGCTTCCATAACTTCAAAAGCAAAGTTGAAATTTTGATACAAATATACAAGCTTTTTAATAGCGCTTCTCTAGCTTTGCTATCTCTGTCAGGTCTACCAATTGGAAAGTCAATATTCCACGTGTGCATAAACAGAACTGCGGATGAATCAGGTATCAAAGCAGTAAGCACAGCTAAATAAATACATTTCTTTTTTGATTAATCCTCATTGTCAATGTATCTTTATCACTTTTAAGTGTATATTTTAGTTGTAGGTGTCGGGCACGTTACAGCAGCGAATGCTGAGGTATGATATAGCACACAAAGGGGAAATAGAATTTGTATATACAAAAATGTTCTGGGAAATCTTAGGAGGAAAACAATTCCCTGAAGTAGTTACTCAGGGGAAGCCCCCAAGAATCTATTACCCACTCTCTTCCTCCACTTAGGCACCTACCAACTTACCTTTTAAAACAAATGTTTATTGATATGATGATTTTAAGTCCTCTCCTAATGTTAAGTCTGTAGGAAAAAGACATAAGGAAATCTCTGACAGCAGGGACATTTTAGAGCAAATTAAATTCACTATTATCTTGCTCTGTAGAAGACAACTAGACACTTTCTCAAACACCTTCTAATATCTTAGATGCTAGATCACAGTGGAGAAATTATAGTAGCTACAAAGCAAAAGAACAAGTGAAAGTATTAGGTTTATCACTTGAAGTCTAGTGAAGTGGGTTCAACACCTACTAGTGAACAGAATATTCTGTATAAACGTATTCAGGGTATGGAATGCTAAAGTTTCAGTAGTTGGTTTGCTATTCAATTGTTTTTGAGTGTTCATAGTAGCTATTCATTATACACAAAATTAGATTGGCTTGCTGGTACATGCCACCCATCAGTCCCTTAGCTTAAAAGAAAGAACCTTAACGAAATTAGAGGTTTCACCTGGAATCCATTAAACATCAAATTGATTTAAATAAACCTTCACCATCTCAATTTTTTCTATGTCATTTCTTATCACTGGGAACTTGCTGTAGTCGGCAGCCTCCAGGTTAGTCTCCAATTACAGCTGCTTCTTGGTATTGAAGAAATGTGTAGTTTCCTTTCACATCAGACCGGAGTTGGTTTGTGTGACCAAAAGCACAGGGCACGGATGAAGCTCCACCACTTCCGAGACAGCAGCTCCTGCTGTGAGCACGCTGCCCTTCACTCTTTCCCCCTCGCTCTTGCTTAACTTGCTGTGTTGTGCAGATCTCTGTGGTGAGGAACAGAGGCCTCCAGCCAAGAGTCAGCAAGGAACCAAATCCTGCCAATAAGCATTTGAGTGGGCTTGGAAACTAATTCTCCATCCCCAGTGGGGCCAACAACTTAACTGCAAACCCATGAAAGACCCTGAGCCAGAACCATACTGAAAAACTGTTTCAGAGATTCCCAGAAAGTGTGAGATAATACATGTTGCCATTTTGAAGTTGTTAAGTCATTTGGGATAATTTGTGATGCAGCAATAGCAAACTAATACAAATCTGAGAACATGGAAGTAGAGTACTGTTGTAGCAAAAATCTAAATTGTGGGAATGGTTTTGAAATTTGGAGGTGGAATTTAAGAAGGAGGTTAGCAAAGCCTTATATCTTAGAGAAGATATTACTAGAAGCCTGATGGTCTCTGGTAAAGCTGCAGGTGAGGGCTTGGGAAAGTGAGATGAATCCTTACTAAGTAGTTGCAAGAAATGTCAACAACCTTGTTGCCTGTGAATATGTGAAATATGGTAAACATACCTAAGCAAAAGGCTATCTAAAGAGATCTTAATCTCCAAAGAGAATGCTGACCTTGTCATCTGGTTTCTTCTTGGTGCTTAGAGTAAAATGTGAGAGACGATAGACAAATCACAAGGAGAGTAAAACAAAAAACAGATCCAAAAGTTAATGATTTTGAAAATCCTCTGTCTCTTTGGGTAATAAAATATGATCCAGAAATAAAGCTGAGATGATTGTTACATTTTATTTTAAGACTTCAGAAATCTCAAAGATGGTATCTCAGGGTGCTGTTAGGTCAGAACGAAAGACTTCCAAAGGAAGCACAGTGTACACATCTCTTTCTAATGAATCAATAGAGCTTCTAGGAAGTTTAAGGTCATTGTCCTCGGCAATCTCAGCAGAAGGTCAAGGGTGAGCTCAGAGATATATGTGGGTGTGAATGTCTGCTAATGGAACGGATTCCAAAAGGTTTCAAAGGAGATCCAAAATTTTTTTTAAAAGACTGAAAATGCAGAACGGTCCGTTTGGACTAAAATAGAATGCAAGATGAAAAGAAACCTTGAGACACTCCAAATTCTAATGAGAAGCAGTAGGGTGAGAAAACTATTCAGCAGCAAACAAGTGGTACCTGTCATGAAAGAAGGGGGATTATGGAGAGGAGGTGAGAACCAAAGCTTAGAGAAAGTGTTGAGTGAAGAGACAAAGAATTATCCTGAGGCCTTGAGACCTAATCAAGGAAATTCCAAACTTTAAATGTCCTGTACCTGTCATCTACATCTGTGTCTTTGGTACATATTGGGTATAGGGATGCTGATATCTTGTCTATTTCTAAAATCAGAAAGAACATCACTTGAGTGGCTGTGCTTAATGAATTATAGCTGAGAAGACGTATCCTTACACGGGCCTGATTGAGAGGATAAAATTCCAGAATTTGAGTTGATGTTTGCTACAATGGTATTTTGAGGGACCTTTGGAAAGGACACGTACATAGTCAATATTGCATGGGCACGTTAGAGGAATCACTGGGGGTTAGAGGGGAGACTGTACTTGTCTGCCTACAACATGGACCCCCACCCCGTTGTCCTTTCCTTCTAGTATTCACAGCCTTGTGTCGCACCTCTAAAATTTTGCAGCACTATTCTATCTCACCAAATGCATAAGAAAATATCTCACTTTTGATATTTAGGTTGTAAAAGACTTCATCTTCTTGTTCTCGAAGTTTCTCTACCTTGCTTCCTCACTCTCAGAAGCCAAATGCTGGGCCAGGTAGCACCATGACCACCTCATGATAGGCAAAAAACAGCAAAAGGCTAAGGCCTTCCAAGAACAATTTGAATCATCTCAGAAGCAGATTCTGTAGCCCAGGTTGAGCTATCTGATAAATAAAACCTTGATCGACAGTTTCTTAGCTCAAAAGTCATGAGAGCTTCTAACCTATAACCGCCCGGCTAAGACATTCCTGATTTCCTGACCCATAGAAACTATTAGGTAACAAATACTTACCATTTTAAGCTGCCACATTTGGAAGATTTTTGTTTGTTTGTTGAGGCACTCTGTCACACTGGGTAGAGTGCTGTGGCATCATATCTCACAGCAACCTCAAACTCCTGGCATCAAGTGATCCTCTTGCCTCAGCCTCCCATGTAGCTGGAATGACAGGCACCTGTCACAATGCCCAGCTAATTTTTTTTTCTATTTTTAGTAGAGAGGGGGGTCTCCCTCTTGCTCAGGCTGGTCTCAAACTCCAGAACTCAGGCAGTCCACCCGCTTCGGCCCCGCAGAGTGCTGGATTACAGGCATCAGCCACTGCACCTGGCCTTGGAGGATATTTGTTATGCAGCAACGAATACACTCTCCAAAGCTGTTTGAAATGCCTTCTCTTTTTAATCAATCCTAATGTGTAAAGCTGGATGCTATGGCTCCAAGTAGGAGCAAGGAATGTTCAGGGGAAAGCAAAATGGAAGAGCAGATAGTCTAAGAGGTCCCAACTGGACATCTCCCCAAGGCGGTTTATCCTCTCCAACCAGCTCTCTTTCAAATGCTTCAGACTCTGTCTTTAAAAGTGCAGGTACATCTGACCACCTTTGTAGGGAGACCTACTCATTACCTGAGAGTTGCTTCTGTTATATCCGGTATCCCTATATATTTCTGACTGAATACAAAATGCTGTCCTGGGAATGTATTTGAGTCTTTCTTGAGAGGCTTAGTTCCTGCCTGGAACTGACAGAAATCACCTGTCCTGCACCTGAGTGAAACTGGAGTCCTGGCAGGAGAACTGTCATCCTAGAACTTGAAAATTCATATTGGGAAAATTAACATCTAATTACAAGTCAAGTTCTTGTGATCGAAAGATGTTGGTTCTTAATCATCCTGAAATGATGATTGGGGGATTACCCTGTAGTATATTAAAGAATCAGATATCCCTTAAAAATCAACTAATACATGAATTCTGGTATTTATTTCAAATGTATGTGAGTGTCCACATGAAATAATAAAAGCAGAATTTATCTCTGGCTCTCTCTACACGACAGAGGAAGGGCGGCAGCTGGACGTTCACACAGTTCATGTGTTGAGATTTAAAAATAAACTTTTGCTTATAAATCCTTTCAAAGCTAAAGTATATGCTGTGCTGTTCTATACAAGGGCTGAAACAATTATTTTTAAAAGAATAAAAGTTCATTCTAAAGGCCAAAGTAATTAAAATAAGAAAAGTGATATAAAAGCCAGTGTTGGGGAGGTGGGTAGTGGCAAGAGGAACTGAGCTGGGGAAGGGACGGCTGGAAATATCAGCAGAACTTCAGGATGGGTTGGGGCTGTGCGTGGGAATGCAAGAATAAAACTCAGAAGTGAGTCTCAGTGTACACTGATAATGTTGGTGGAGCCTGGGGTACTGCTAAATTTATACTCTAACAAAAGAGTTGAGATTGGCAGTCACTATGGGAATGGCTCTACACTGAAAGACTGACAAAGAAGTTATTTTGATCTTGATATTTTGGTCTATTCTTATATATTTTTTTGTAACACAAAATAAATGATGGATGATTTTTATATCTGTGAAAAATAAATTAGTGTACCTACTGATGTGCATGCCGTAACTCCATCATTTTTCTCAGCTATTCAGGATATAATTATGAGAACACATATGTGTGGGCATGACGTTAGAGGTCTTTCTTGCTTTATACTAATTTATTACAAAAAATGCATAATCCTTTAACATTGTTACTGCTACCATCGTCATATTTCTCAAGATCCACATCATTAATATGGTGATACCAAGATTGCAAACTTTCGAAATACAAGCAAGGCAATTCTGTTGAAAGGGCTACTAAAGAGGGGGCCAGTTACAAACGAACGGAGGAGAATTCCAGAAACTCCCTATGGTGATGGCAAAATCAGAAGGGCTTCATTAAACAATTTAACATCTTGCAAAGTTACAGTACTATAAAAAGAATGAAGTCATGTCCCAAGTTATGTATGTTTCATCTTTGTTACCCTGGTTGAATCAGACCAATGTCTAGAAATGCTGTAATATTATTTCCCAGATATTTTTGGTAGAAAGGTACTTTGTACCTACCTAAAAATATTAAGGGATTCAAGAGGGAGAGCATTCAGCGGTTATCTGTAAGCCTGGATTTAATAAGTACTTTGGAGTGGAACTGATGACGAAGCCCAGTCATTGGCAGAGGGTCTGGAGCAAAGAAGGAACTAATGAATCCATGTTGAAAATGTGACCTCGGAATTTGAAAACTAGGCAGGGCCAAACAGAATTCCCACATCAGACAATTCACTGGAAACATGAATTGTGAAACAAATGAAACAAAAAGCAAAACAAAGCTTTTAAAAAATGTTTTTACCAAGAGATTTTGAAAGGTAATTATAGCATAGTTCAAAACTTTGACTGTGGAATGGTTGGGGTCCCGTGTTTATGAGTTTAAGCAAAAATTTTATTATTATTATTAAATCATAGCTGTGCACATCAATGCAATCATGGGGTACAATGTGCTGGTTTTATATACTAAGAACCTCTCCTGAGCAGAATAATCACTGCTCCAAGTTCTAACATTGTAAAGTGCTTATTAACATAATGCCTGACACATAGAGAGAATTAATAAATGGTAAGAGAGGAGTTAGTACACTAAGTCACTAACACACCAGAGAGTAGGATTTATCTTACCTGCATCCAACATTATTTTTACATCTATTTTCAAATTCTATTTGAACTATTAGTTACTGACCTTTTATGCATGGTACGCAGTACATGTTAATTTCATATGTTATTCTTAATATTACATCATGCTGCCTGACCGTCAGTTTTCCTGATCATCTTTTTGTGAATTGGTGTATAACACTAAATGGCACTACAACAGCCTCACATTTTCTCCCAATAATGTTCCTCCTATTATAATTTCTGAACATTCTAATTCATCAATGTTAGAGATAATTTCCTCCCCTCATAAAATATTAACATTCTTTTTTTGTGTGACTAAGAATTGTCTTCAAGCAACTTCTTCCCGTCATTAATTACAATAATGAGTAGTATGATATTAAATGTGTAATTCTCTGACAAGCACTCAAGTGTTTGCCGAGAAGTCCCCTTTTACCAAAAACATCTGGAAAATAATATGGTAAATTAAAAAGCTGATACTTTAATATACTACAGGGTAATCCCCCAGTCTAGGTAGGCAACAAGCCAAATTGCAAAGCTTTTGCTCCTGGCATGGTGCCACGGTATCCTCATTTTTCTTTTCCTGATGTGCTGGAGGAGGATTTTGCTCAGCCCCTCCCTATTTCCACTGCATTACTTATCAGACAAGAAAATGACAACAAACACATTCTAACACAGGTTAGCTTTTCTGCTTGCGACAGACAGTGTCTCTCACAGACACAGCTATCATAAATATTTTAGGTACTCTGATAGACTCGAGAACAGCCGTAGTTAGTAAAAATAGTTGCGTGACTCCTGCCCGAGCAGTAAAAGTAAATTGTTCCTTCTCATTGGTTTTATTTCCTCTGGGTGATGCATTTTAATGGGAATTCGGGTCCCCTTCCAAGAGGCTGTCGTCCTTTCTCTACTTCCCACTTAGCTTTATGTTTTCAGGGTGTTGAATAGCATAATAAGAGCTTGAAGCTTTAAAATTCAGTTATCCAACACTCAGTAAGGTGAGTTGCTTGATTTGTCCAGGACTTTACTGTTCTCATTACATCCCCTAGCAACCATACAATATTTGACAGTTTTTAAAAGGCTGTTATATTGCTAATAACTTTGATCCTTGATATACACCAAGAAGGACACATTTCCCTATTTTTCTACTGAGAAAACTGAAGCTCCACGTTCTAGGTGATTCCTCCCAAGGGACAGGAAATCCATTGATGAAATGTGAAACTACTAAAATGTAAAATTTGCAGTAAGATGATCATTCTACATATGACAAACACATAAGGGAAAAAAACCAAACCAACAATATTAAGATGTTTTGACCCTGTATCCACAGATCTTTCCATGGCAGCACTTTATATGACAAAATCCAGACAGGGAGAAGGGAAATAGTATAAAAATAATACAAGACGCATGGAAAGACTATTAGATCATATTCAAGTATGTCTCAATCATTAAATCCCAGGAAAATGTCATTGAAGACTTCTTTATCTATTTCAAATAAAAATAATTTCATCTTCCTCAAATTCCCAAGGAATTTCTTTTTCTTATGGTGTGGACCATTTTCTACTTTGTAATTTCATTATTTATATGCATTTATTTTACCCATTCTAGACCAGAAACTCCTTGAGAATATTTGATTAATTTGTCTTGGGAGCTTCCAGAGTACCTTGCACTGTGCCTTGAATACAAAAGGTGTTCATTAAGTATTTGGCAATGAATATATTAATTTGTTCTTATATTCCCCAGCTGTGATCCAGGCAGGAGGAGGCATGTGAAACATCAGAGTTGACTCCCTGATGTAATTACCCATGCTCTTAATGGCTACATTTAGTGGAAGGGAAGGAGGATCGTGGAAGCTCTATGGTGTGAATCTGTCTGTGAAAGTGGTAACTATGACTGCATTCTTTGTTGGGGTGTTTCCAGAACCTACACAGGGTAAGGCACATCAAAGAGGTTAAGTAAATTGTTTGATATATTTCATTTGTTATATCTATTCATAATGAGAAAAAATATGTATATGATGTCATTGATGAAATTACTGAGGTCATTTATGAAACTTCCCTTGGCACATGCATGAAGCATACTTTTCTGCATTTTGTGTGTGTATTTACCCAAAACTACAAATCAATTGCACCATTATCATGGTTGGGCACCTCCCTTTACTCCTGCTACTTCAATTTAAATTATCTTTCACTTTCCTTTCAATGATTTATTACCAGAATACAATATAATGGTAATATAGATCATGGATAATATATTCACTTATTTTCTCTGTCATTCGATGAAGGGCATCATATGCATAATTCCAGTCTGTATTATTTCATATCCCATTTTCCAACACAGAACATTCTCCTGAGGCAGAAAAGCTAGTAAGTAGGTTGCCAGGATTTACCCCCGAGCAGTCTGACTTCAAAGCCTTTTTCACTGCACCCTAGTATACAGAAAGTTCAAACGGAATACATTAGCATAATCCACTAGCTTCTTCCACACATCCACTCCTCCCTTCAGGAATATACGTCAGGGTTAAGACTAATCACTATCTTGTCAACCAATCATTTATACTCAACTCATTCTTGGCCCCAAATCAGCCAGGGTTCATTCTTCATCCTCCACATCTAGCTGCCAGGACTCTTTCTTTAATTCTATCTCAGAAACTCTGAATCTGTCCTTTCCACTCTTGCCCAGTTCTCTTCAGTATGGAGACCTGAAAAATGTTCTACTCTGAATTTACTCTGATTCCTTTGCTCCCAAGAAAATAGATTAACCCTCTTTCTCTGAATTTACCCTTCAATTTCACAGTCCCCAAATCAAGATACCATGCATTGAGATGGTACGAAGTGCAAAGGAAAATAATTTCTTTCTGCAAGATTGCAACACCTTCCTGACGAAAGCCTACCTCTTTGTACCTGCAAAACCATCCTCATTCCCCATGATTGGAAAATACACCATGTGGGCAGTCTTTCCGTTGCAAGAGCCTTAAAGTACCTTGGTCTTTGTAATTGAGTCTGAGATGGTATTTGGACATTTGACAGAAGCCACTGTGACCTCATTTTCTTCCAGATACTGTAATAACATCTTGTAAAAGTATTTTTTTCTCAAACAAAATGAGAGACAGAATTTAATATAAAAACTCCAGGGATAGAAGAGGAAACAGAGCTAGGATCAATCGCTATCTGTGTTCCTTTCCATGGCTATTTGATTGATCTTTCTCTTTCTGTCGTGTGCTACCAAAACAACCTTACAGATCTCCCAGTATCCAGAAGATTAGCTCTGAATTCCTCAGCAAGGCTCTGTTCTTCTCTTCTAGCCACGTTTTCAGTCCTTCCCTCCTACCCTCCCCAAATCATGCCTTAAACCTGCTCACCCATTGCCTCTTGCCTCTGCTTGTTACGTTGAATGCAGATTCATTCCCTTTCCCTACATTGTAGGTAAAGTTCCCCTGGAGACACATTATTAGATGGGTTGCATAGATTATATATGGACTGCAGGAGGTTTACTGGGGTGTGCTGTGTGGAATAAAATCTAAAATGACTAAGAGAAGTAGAATTACAGACCAGGAGAAGTTAAATTGAAAAAGTGTGAAACCATTACAATAGCAACTTTTCTTGAATTAAGGTAAAGGAGTCAGAACTCTGTAGCCCAAATTGACCTGATGTTAAATGTAGTCTGACTCTGAGGGGAGTGGAACATGGTCTCGGGCAAGGCATCTTTTGTTGGCTGAAAGGATGCCACAGAAACAGACTCAGCTGTAAGTTATCAACAGCCAAGCAGATGAAACTTTCAACTCCAAGCAGATGAAAGAATGAATGACTTGGTCCAAACGGTGAGTCAGGGTGAAACACTTCCAGTATCACCTTAGCCTGTAAACCCATTCCAGACTTTTTTCTTTTTTTCCCAAGACAAATCCTGTTTATCCCTCAGGATGCAAGGCAAACTGCATCGCCTTGGTGAATCCATCTGCAGTCACTCACCTAGAGTTATTCTTACTAGCACTGTTCTATCATCGTATTGTATGTCTCTAAAACACTATTTGTCATAAGCTTCATGGAGCTGGAAGCTCTGTGAAGATAGGCTCTGTTTCTGTTTCTCTTCAGTACTCAGCATAGCACAAGGCTATAGTTATTAATAAATATAGAATAAAAGACCCACTGAGTCAGCTGCATGCAGATCCTCTACTGAACACATACTTCCTTTCTCCCTCAGTGATGTAGTAGAAATTAAGTCATTTCCATGGATAACGAGAAGATTCACTGATGTTCTGCCTTGAGGTTCTTTCCTAAAATATTTTGTTGGGAACGGATTTGTGTCATTTATACCCAGAGGAGAAAGTGAAATAAGGCAAGACAGACAGAGCGGTAGGACTTGCTCACAACTCAAAATTAGGAGAGCTGAGCTCCAGCCCAGACACAGCCATAGTAGTTGAGAGATCTTAGGAGGTACTAGCTGCACTATGACTACCTAGAAATGAGTGTGTGTGATTTCATCATAGGATGAGCCACAAATAAACTTCTAGAACTCTTAATCCTTATTTTCTTTCACCAGAATAGAATGAGAAGGATTGATGGAATGGAGGTGTGTCTTTATCTCAGGCTAAAGAAAATAAGCAAAAAAATCAATAGCAAAGGAAAAACGAGACTCAGAAACATTTGGTACATTTTCTATGTCAGTTCTCATGCACAGGGACACATTTTTAAATGAAAGACTAAATATTTCTAAACTTATTGTCAAACATATCCTTTAAAAAGTGCTATCTTCTAGAAACTTCATCAATCTCTTGTTATTCCACTTGTCTTTAAGGAGTATGGCAAATCTATTGAAGGCTGTACTAGCCCACGTGGTTACTGAATAGATTGCCTGCAACAGGTTTTTCTGTAAACCAAAAAAATATTATGGAGAACAATTAGAATATTACATCTATAAACACCATTGACAGTTCTTTAATTTTGTTCTTCTTAAAGATGTATATATCCATGACTTCAGCATTACAGCAGAGGAATCTCTGAAATGTTTTATCTCTTTTTTGATTTCTTTTGTGATATATTTGTTTCTGTCTTTGCCTAAGTCACATTCTGTTGTTTTTTAAAGGTCAAAGGGGATTTCCTGTGTGAGAAAATGCTGACTTTAGCTGAAAAAGTATAGAGATTTACTCTAGTTTGCTCTTTCAAGTCAAGATTGAAAGTAAGGTGTGGAATATAGTATCTAGTAATCTCGAGGAAGCTAGGAATCAAAATATGAAGATGAACACATTGCAGATTATTTATTGATTCCTCAACTTCACACACAGGGAAAGCTTTCAGGCAAAAGCAACAGCCAGAACTGGAGAACTGAACAGTTTCAGTTATTGCTACCGCAAAATATATGGATGGAGTCCAGCAAATTTAACTTGTTAATTAACCAACTAAATACTCTTCATGGAAAAATAGCAGAGTCAGCTCCTCCAAAATGTATTATTCATAATATTTAATATGCAATAAGAAGAAAAAGATGTAGACACAAAGAATAAAGACTGTATGAACAATAATCACGAGAGAAAGTAGTGACCAGAAGCTGCCTCCAAATGACACAGATATTGTAAATTGCAGACAGTGTTTTTTTTTTTTTATTGTTATTATTTTTAAGTGGGGGGGAAGGGTTTTTTTGGTTTTTATTTTTTTTTTTTAGAGACAGAGTCTCACTTCGTTGCACTTGGTAGAGTGCTATGGAGTCACAGTTCATAGCAACCTCCAACTCCTGGGCTTAGGCGATTCTCCTGCTTCAGCCTCCCAAATAGCTGGGACTACAGGTGTTCATGACAATGCCTGGCTATTTTTTGTTGCAGGCGGCCAGGTTTGAACCTGCCATCCTCAGCATATGGGGCTGGCACCCTACTCACTGAGCCACAGGCGCCACCCTGCCGATAAGTGTTCTAAAGCTGCTATTATATCAACAGACTTTTAACAAAGATGATCATGATGGGTGAACATATGGATAATTTTAACAGAAACATGGAAACAATAAAAAATAGCAAAATGGAAAAGAACAATATCTGAAATGAATAGTTCATTTGAAAGGCTTAATAGCAAAGAAAAGCAGAGACAGTAAAGAAAAGATCAATGAACTTGAAAAGAAATCAAAGGATATTCATCAATTTAATAAAGACAAAAAGAAAAGACTGAAAGTAAATGAATAACTCCTAGGAGACCTGTGGGATAATATGAAAATTGGATAGCTGGAGTGAGAGACAGAGTGAGGGAGAGAGGAAAGAAAGGAGAGAACATACACAAACACATTTCCTCCAGTATTTTTCTACTAAAAGGGATTAAAGCTAAGGGATTAGCTAAGAGCATGCATACAATTCAAATCCTATTTTTTGTTTGTTTGTTTGTTGGAGACAGAGTCTGTGCCTCTGTTGCAATCTCAAAATCCCGGGGCAAGCAATCCTCCTGCCTCAGTCTTCCAAGTACATGGACTACAGGCACTCACCACAACTACTTTGGGTATTTTTGCATTTTTAGTAAAAACAGGGTATCACTATTGCTCAGGCTGGTCACAACCTCCCTAAGGTCAAGCAATCCACACACCAGAACCTCCCACAGTGCTAAGATTACAGGCATAAAACCACTGTACCCAGCCTCAAATCCTATTTTTAAAACATCATTTTTCTCTAAAAGTTAAATCCAGGGCTGAGTCGGGGAAAGTGAACAATAAACTTGATATTCTTGATGTGTCTTAAAGTAATTATTTAAAGAAATATAAGTACATGTCCAAGTGACACAAAAGTCAACTTGAAGGGACCTTCACTGACCAAAATTGAGACAATTTGGGCATCACAGTAAAAAAAAAAAAAAGAGAGAATAATTATCTATCATTCATTCAGTAATAAAAGGATCCATGAGTCTAAAATAATTACAGGTAAGTAAGTTAATAAAAGGAAGAAAATCCTTAAGTTGAAGGTCAACTAATAGAGAGGAAATGGAAGATGGGGAAAAATCAATGGAGTGAAAACCAGTAAGTTACACTTTAATAAGAAAGAATATTTGATTAAGTTTTAAAACATCTACACATGAATCATGTATTAATTACAAAAGGAAGATAGTACCTTTATAGTGAAGTTAACTGAAATACAGCCCAAGTGTCTTAGTCTGTTCCTGCTGCTATAACAAAATACCTTAGACTAGGTAATTTATACACACTAGGGATTTATTTTCTGGGAAGTCCAAGATCAAGGTACTTAAAGATTCAGCATCTGGTATGGACTCGTTCTCTGCTCTATAGGTGATGCTCTGTTGCTGTGTCCTCACATGATAGAAGGAGCCAAGGCTAAAACAGCTGTCTGAAGCCTCTTTCACAAGGGCATTAATCCCATTTACGAGGGTAAATCTCTCATGAGTAGTCTCCTCTAAAATAGCCTGCCTCTTAATACTATTGCACTGGCTCTTAGATTTCAATATATGAATATGGTGAGGTGGGCACATTTCGACTTACAGCATCAAGTTCTCAAAGTTAACATGACCAATATTGTGACAAATAGGCATCACATGCCTCACAGTATAATATAATGAGAAGGATATGATATTATACCTGTGGTATTCCTTCCATAAATACATGTGTGAATCTAATCATTAAGATAAATCAGACTGGCTTGGCGTCTGTGGCTCAATTGACTAAGGCGCCAGCCATATACACGTAAGGTGGTGGGTTCGAATCCTCAGCCCGGGCCCGCCAAACAGCAATGATGGCTGCAACCAAAAAATGGCCAGGCGTTGTGGCGGGTGCCTGTGGTCCCAGCTACTTGGGAGGCTAAGGCAGGAGACTCGCTTGAGCTGATGAGTTGGAGGTTGCTGTGAGCTGTGATGCCATGGCACTCTGCCCAGGGAGATAGCTTGAGGCTCTGTCTCAAAAAAAAAAAAAAAAGAGAAATCAGACTTAAACTTAAGACATTCTTCAGAATGACTATTCAGAACTCTTCAAAATTCTCAAATTCAATAAACACAAAAATGGAAAGGATGTACCAGATTAGAGACTAAAGAGACATGAATGCTTAGTCCTTATTAGTTCCTGGGCTAAGAATGAAATAGTATACAGATGTTCCTGGGATAACTCACAAAATTTAAATACGGGCTGTGGAGTATATGATGGTATTATATCTATGCAACTTTCCCAATTCTGTCCACCATACTTGTGCATATGCAAGAGAATATCTTTATTTTTAGGATTTCACAATAAAATATTTAGAAGAAAAAGGAGATGATAGCTACAACCTCTCAAATATGTGTAACATGAACTTTAAATACACATTCATGGGCATGCAGAGCAATAACAGCATTTGGTGAATCTGGGGACAAGGTTTATAGTTTTCCTGTAGGCTTGGAGTTATACCAAAATTAAAAAGTACAAACAACATAGAAAAATGATTATGCATTTAAAATGTGCTATAGGATGCTTGACCTTAACCCTATTATGTACAAGCATGCATGAGTTAATATGCTTTTATTTCCAGAAAAATACATCAGTTACTTTCAAAATTATAGACAATAGAACAGTGATGAATACAATCTTTTGCTTCCAGATTTTGTTATTCAGGGGGAAATTACATACACAACTTTAAAAACACATATAGTCTATTGTCACTCCACATGTCAAATATTAGTAAAGCTTTAATTCAATAAAAATGACTCCATTGATACATCACTGTAAATTGCTTCCGTTCTCTTCAGAATTAAAGATGTGCTTATTATTCAATTCTTTACTAAGTGTATCCATGACACACTGATTACTTTTCCATCTTTACTATCGAACAGGGAAGGAACATAGGTCAGATTCTAAAGGAGTAATTTTAAGATAGTCAAACTAGGCAAAATAGACACAAATATATAAGCTGAAATTACTGATAACCTATATAACATATCATAAGAGTTTTTTTTTTTTAAATTCAGCTCAAAGTAGCTTCAAAGAGTTGCACTCTGTTTGATTTCATTTCTTAGGTCTTATCATGCAGCTTAGGTTTCTCAAATGTCCTGGACATTGTATTTATCCACCTTTAGTTACCCTGGATAAACCATGTTGTCTTTCAATATTGGAGTCAACTCTTTTACAAGGTATTTCATGAGAGTCTACAAATTAACATTAACGATTCTTTTCCCTTAGTGTTTACAAAATCTCCAAACAACTGAGCCCCCACAATAACTAATGAGGTACATCTACATAGTAAACTTTGGTGGATGTACTTGTTTGCGTATACTTTGTTTATTATTTTGTAAGCTTGAGGGCAAGGGAAGGACACATTTTTCATTGTTTGCTTATTATGTTCTCTAGGATACATGCCAGAGAAGCTAACGCCATTTTAAGAAGTATACTACCATGTCTTTTGTAAATGAGCTAGTCAGGAGACACCCACAATGTTTGGCTCAGTCTGGTAGCACAGCACAGTGGTTAAGAGTGTGGGGTGGCAATCACAGGCACCTGAAATTGAATCCTAGTTCTGCTGCCTACTAGTTAGGGGTCCTAGAGCAAGTTATTTAATCTTTTGTGTATCTGTTTCTTGATTTATAAAATTGGAATAATGAAAATTATGCTCTTTTTTAGAGTATCATGGGAAATATATTAGTAGCTAAATCTATTAATATTCGAAAAAATATTTAGCATATAAGGATATGATTTTCAGGAACAAGTTTTCTTTTCTTTTTTTTTTTGAGACAGAGCCTCAAGCTATCCCCCTGGGTAGAGTGCCATGGCATCACAGCTCACAGCAACCTCCAACTCCTGGGCTCTAGAGAGTCTCCTGCCTCCACCTCCCAAGTAGCTGGGACCACAGGTGCCTGCCACAACGCTGGGCTATTTTTTGGTTGCAGCCATCATTGTTGTTTGGCGGTACGTGGCTGGCACCTTAGCCGATTGAGCCACAGGCGCTGAGCCAGGAGCAAGTTTTCTTAAGTGTTACTAACTGTGAAATGGGAGAATAACTTAATATACAAGTAAAAGTTCAAAGCAAAACAACACAAGAGATTTCCTTTTCATGCTGATGCTTACAAAGCTGAAGGACAAAATAATTATTTGGAATTTTCCAGTTGCTTGTATGCACTCCTAATACAGATAACCTCTTTGATATCCAGTGTTTGGTTGTGCCCTGTAAAACCTAGGGAGACTGATAATTGTTGAGGCAGTAAAAATAACATTCAAAGCTGTAAGAGGAGCACCAAGAAGGAACCAAAAACTTGATTGGGGATGATTAGTCTGGGCTTTGTCAAAATATATTTCTATAAAAAGATACAATCAGGAAAACAAAAGCATAGGACAAAAAATGGATGATTTTAGCAACTGGGCTACAGAGTTTAGAATTCAGGTTTGTAGGACATAGGGAGCCATAGAATATCTTGGAGGAAAAAAAGTATAAATCATTTTTAAGGATAATAACCATGGCAGAAATAGGAGAGTTTTCTATAGAGAATGAAATCACCTAAATAAAATAACAGGCAATTTAATTGATGATGTTAAGAAATGGTGATGTATGTAATGTCATATCAAATATGCCATTAATATAACATGTATATGGCCTATAATACTTGGATAAGTGTTTTCATAATATCTACATCTATTTAGATGTAATACTGATAAAGCCTGTAGAGAAAGCACTAAATGTTATTTACTAAAATTCATGTGCTCAAGCCAAATTTAAAAGAAGACAAGTATTCAAATATCGATTGAAGCAACTGAGTTCTTAGAGATCTTTGTCTTTTAATTAAACTGATATTAAGTTCATACCTGTGTCTATGGTTTATATACAGGGTGTTTCCATTGTATCAAAATTTTCCTTTAATACTGTCAAGACTTCTTTTGAGATAAATAACTCAAATAGTAAAATGGCATTTTGCATTGGTAGCTTGAAAATTTTCATGACATATATATTGATTTGGAAACCTATTTACTTAACTTTTGATTTGTGCAATTCTTCTAGTTTATTGTGGGGATGAGGGGGTAGAAAATGTGATTTAAATGGCTGAATTTATTTTGAGGTCCTTGGATGTGTTTGTTTGTTTCACCCTGATTTGAATGCAGCTTGTATTAACCTTGGTGAATGCATCTTTTTTCTAATTTAGTTGCAATACAGCTTCAATCTGTATCTACTGCTGTGTCTGCTTATAAAATAACAACAAAACAAATCAAAATCCAAGTCCACTAGGGAGGTGGAGGGAAAGTGAGAAGTGGGCAATTCCATTGTGATGATGTTATATATTTTGTTAACACAAATATTTCCATTACCAGAAGCTTTCTGTATCCTGTTTCCCCAAAGCATTTTAGTTTTTGGCTATAGAACAAGATGAGTATATGATTTTGAATAACAAGTTTTCTTGAGTGTTACCTACCAAGAAATGGGAGAATAACAATTTATACACAAAAACTTAAAGCAAAACAACAAAAGATGTTTCCTTTAGGTTCTGATGCTAAAATAATTAACAAAATAATTATTTGGAAATTTCCAGTTGCTTGTATGCACTCCTGATTCAGTTAACCTCTTAGATATCCACATTCACCAGTGCCCATGGGGAAACCCACCCTTGAGTATGACACATGATAGATGGACCAGTGAGGAGGATGGGCATAACCAAGAGATTCTTACTTGAGGGCAGTGAAACACCTCGGTCAGGATGAGGATGAATCAGAAATATTGTGGAAAGAAGTCTAAGTGGAAATTTTGACAGGGGCCTCTAGTAGCAATTACAAAAAAAGGAAAAAGTACAGACAGAGTATACAATACACAATGAGGTTAAATACTGGATACTCTGGGTGCAACACAAGTAGTCAATGGCTCATTCTCAGAGAGTGGTCAAGAAGGGTGTAAACGTCAAGGGAGCCCAGAATTTCCCAGAAACTTGCTGTTTTTCTAGCCCATTAGAATTCACCCTAAAGAAGATTACAGAAGAATCACTGGAAGCATAACTTTTTGACTGTATTTTTTTCTCCACTCTTCTTCTGGCTAATTTTCCCCTCAGACCTTGAGTATTTAGGATCCTAAGAACAGTATAAACAACTGCCTACTGAATGGTGCTTTCTGGATGTATCAAAATCAACATGCCAATAGCTAATCATCATCTTTGTCCCCAAACCAACTTTTCTTCATCTCCAAATCCTTTAAAAAACATATTTAAAATAGGTGGAGAGAGGGTGATGGAAGGGATCACTTCTGTGGTTTATCTTACAAGGGTAAAAGTGAATCTTTCTAAGAGTAGAATATAAACATCTTAATACAATAACTAAGAAAATGACATGAAGGCTATGTTAACCAGTTTGATGAAAATATTTCAAACTGTATATGAAAACACCACACTGTATCCCGTGATTACATTAATGTACACAGCTATCATTTAATTTTAAAAAAAGCAAAAAAAAAAAAAAAAGTAGGGCAGTATTCTCATCATGGCTTTATCCTTCTTGCTCACCACATACCTCTTCTATCACTGTGGTTGGATTTCAGTAGCAGTTAGCATAAACAGAACAAAGTTACGAATAGGAATTATACTCCACTTTTAATCCTAGCACTCTGGGAGGCAGAGATGAGTGGATTGCTTGAGCTTAGGAGCCAGAGTGAGACCCCATGGCTAGAAATAGCTGGGTGCTATGGCAGGCGCCTGTACTCCCAGCTATTTGGGAGACTGGGGCAAGAGGATAACTTGAGCCCAAGAGTTTGACGTTGCTGTGACCTATGATGCCACGGCACTCTAAGCAGGATGACAAAGTGAGACTGTCTCAAAAAAAAAAGAAGAAGAAGAAGAATACTATAAAAAAGAAAAGACCAAATATTTTAATTTTTGCCTTAGACCCAAATTTTTTAAGTCTAGAGAATTTCTGTGTGATTTGATTTCTTTTGTCTAGAAATATTCATTTAATTTAGCTAATTGCATGACAGATGATCTCACAGATTTCCTTCTGAGAGTATTTTGTTGTGTTTGCTTTATTTTATGTGTGTGTGTGTGAAACACACTATGACCTCTCTTGAAATTTTGGGGTTCTTATCTCCCCAGAGTCAATAAAAAACTATTTCATAAGCAATTCTGAAAGAAAATGAAGCCCTAAAATATGAAGTTTCTAGTAGATTTCCTGATGTACGTTAGGTACTAGGTAAGTGCTTGGGTGGGCTGTCAAAGTGCTGTCACTATTAAGGTCAGTATGCTTTAAGCAAATGCAATGCTCATTATAAAGTGGATGGACTGGAGAAAATGGCACCAGGTGTAAGAATATTCATACCAATAAGTAAAACCGCTGAGCAGCAGTTGAACTTGCACTACAGAAGATAATTATTTATTATTATGAAACAAAGTCATGAGGTCATACAACAAGGACATTTATGACCACTTAGCACAAGCAATCCCATCCCATGGTAGGCTAAAAAGGAGAGTTTTATTTCCTGCTTTTGCATCGTTAATACTTCCTGATGGGACTCATTTCATCATGGCCTAATTATTGATACAAGATCTGGGTCATTTAGAAAATAAATGTAAATTCATCTTAACTTGGTTTAAGAAGACAATGAAGGATGCATGCCATTTAGAAAGGCTTCTGTTTAAAACTGTTAATATCTCAAGGATAAAAAGATAGATCTGAGTGAAAGAATTTAGAAAACTGAGAAAAAAAAATCCCCATGTACACAGGAATACCCTTAGAGAATGGCATATCTGGCATAAAAAGAAAAGACATCTTTTTATCAGAAGTCGGCAGCCTATATTTATACCTGCTTTGCATGACTGCTTGAGACGCAGGTACCACGTCACAGGTGGAAGATCTTGAGGACCATTATCCTACGAAAACGTTTGTAACATATCATAATTACCAACACATCTGTGGAAAAATGACTTTGTGAGGTTCTGCAGCACAGACGCTGAAAATGCTCAACATAGAAAGCAAGAAATAAAACTTGCTTTGCTTTCTAACCTCTCAATGGGATGAGATGCAATTAACGTTTTGAAAGTTGGAACAGCCACTTGCAAGGCTAAGAGCAGAAGTTTGTCTCTGATGCACTTTATCCTCCCCGTACCCTACCGACCATCTCCCCAGCTCCTGATTTTAGGCTACCAGGATGCTTAGGGACTGTATCTTCTTCCTCTTCTTGTCATCTTTTCCAAGAAATACCTTGTGTTTAGCTTTTGTGTTTAAAAAAAGAAATCAATTAGGTATAGGTGTTTACAAGTCAAGAAACTGCAATTAACGGAGTCAAAAATTATAATTAATTACTGTAAAAACGAAATCAGTAATTTTGGTAAAGGCTGTTACTAATAAACTGGCGTGTTTATTATCCATCACTGTATCACAAATTACTTCATTTGTTTCCTTAGCTCCCGTTTATCTTAGTAGTATTCCAGAAAGAAACTTGGTCCAACATGGAATGTTCCAACAGACCCGGAGTTGGCCCCAACCACACACTTACAAAGATTCTCTGGAGACCTGGATCTTTTGAGGTCAGAATTTCTGCTTTATGACCTATTTTTAGATTATGTAAGACGAATAGCAAACTACATATTTGAACACCCTTATTGTATTCTTCCTTCTGCCCATCCAACCTCATAAAAATTTCTGGTTTTAATATGTGTTTCAACCTTATACTAATGCGTAAAATCGAAGAAGATTCTTGGAAGTGGCGTTTATATTACAAGAATATTTTTCGAAGAACTGTTTTCATTACAACCTATAATATCCCCCTAGGTACCAGTGGATGTTGGGGAAATCGAGGCATAGATGGTGTGCTTCTGAATACACGTGTCTGGTTTTTGTTTACTTTCCCTTTCTTCTCTTGATGGGCGGTGGAAATGCATTACAGTCCCTGGGTTGATGAAAAGAACCTTTGGACCCAGTTTATGGATCCTCTCTTACAAGGGCACATACAGGTTTTCAGGACAACCATTGTGAGACTTAGTGTCATTTTCATTTCATTTCACTTATCATCTCATTCTAAGTCTCAGTTTTCTATGTGTTCTGATTTCTTTACCCACTTATTTTAAATTTTGTCTTTCTTTTCGTGTGTGAATATGTAGCAAGAGATATAAAATTGTATCAATATTTTTAATTTATAAAAAAATTCACCCAAGTCTTTGCCTTGGCATCTCTTCCCATCAGACATGCTGAATAATAAAAGAATTCCCCAGGGCGGCACCTGTGGCTCAAGGAGTAGGGCGCCGGCCCCATATACAGGAGGTGGTGGATTCAAACCCAGCCCCAGCCAAAAACTCCAAAATAAATAAATAAATAAAGTTTAAGAAAAGAAATCCCCAAATTATTATGCTTTTCATCCTTTGGAGAAATGAGACCAAATGACATTGTGAGACCCAGATTTTCAGCTTTCAGTGCCATGTTGTTGTTAGACTATAGAACTTCCCCTTTCCTACCTCCCCGCCGCCATCTTAGATCTGCTTCCCCTAAACTCAGGCCTTTCCCCTAAATCAAGCATCCTAATCAACCAATCAGAACTGCACCCCACACCCCTCTTGTCTCATACCACCCCAGACCCCCACCCCTCACCCTTCATGCTCAGTTAGGAAATCCCCCACCCCTCCTGCCCTGTGCCAATCAAGAGCCTCCCCGTACTCTGACCACCAATCACCCATACTTCCCCATACCCCCGACCACCAATCAAAAATGTATCCTACCCTCCTTCACCCTTCTTGCTTTCTGTACCCCATAAAAACTTGCCAGACCCTGGGTTCAGGGCTCTTCCTCGGTGTGCCTACCAGGCGAGTCCAGGCCTGGGCGCCCGGGCCTGCTAAATAAAGCTCACCTCTCGCTTTTTACATCGGAGTCTGCCTCAGACAGCTTGCTGGGGGCTACTGGGCTATTTGGGAGAATTTTGGGCACAACAGGAGCAGGGAATTGTTCACCTTGTATATTAACATAAAAGACTTCAATAGCAAGTCAAGTCATTGGATTAAAATGAGAAGCTAAGACACCTGTGATTTTTGCCACCACTTATGTATAATCGATGTAAGTAATGATCTTCATGTGGTACCAAACCCCAAGGGACATTGGAGGAATCTGCAGATGCCACTGTAACCAAGTGATCAAACTTTACAATGAGCCTCCTGACGCAAAGTATCAACATTGCTTGGATTGTATTGTCCAAAAGATGTAACCTAATCAAAAGGAAACAGATAAACCCATGTTGTAGGCCATTCTATTATACAAAATCATTGGCTTGGCCTCGTCAAAAATGTCCATGTCACAACAGTAAGAAAAAAAGGTCAAAAGGGAATATTATAGAACAGTGATGTCCAAGAGAAATATAATGTGAGCAAAATGTGGAATTTTAATTTTTTAATAGCCACATTAAAAAGTAATGGCAGGTGAAATTAATTTTTAATAAAATATTTTAGCCCAATATACTCCATATGTCACCATTTCAATACACAATCAATATAAAGAATTACTGATGAGATAGTTTACTTTTTTTTTTCCTTAAGTTGTTAGCACAATCAGTTTGGACCGGCCATGTTTCAAATGCTCAATAGCTCCTGCGTTAGACAGCATAGTTCTAGATAAAATGAGACTAAAGAGAAATAACAACCCAGTGAAATGTGTGGTCTATATTGGAACAAATAGCTATAAGGGAGATTGTCGGGATTGTTGAGGAGATGTGAAGGTAGATCGTATATTAGATAATATTGTTGCATCCAGGTTAAAGTCTTCGGTAATTTTTATGAACTGAATATCTGTGTATCCTTCAAATTCATATGTTGAGTCCTAACACCCAGTGCTACTTGGAGGTGAGATCTTTGGGAAGGAAATAGTTTTGGATGAGGT
>CAUYQV010088751.1:0-20250 GCA_963574575.1 Galagoides demidoff
CTGCCACTAACAATAAGGTTAATTTCCTGACCCAGGTAACTGAAAGCCTAGAAATCATGAAGACTTTGGGGCATAGTTTGATTAAGGCTCCGGCTCCGATTTTTGCTATTCTTTTATCTCTCCCTTCCTCCCACTGTCAGCTTTCTTATCAGGCTGCCTTCCCTCTTGATGACAAAATGGAAGCTATAGTTTAGGGTTCACATTCCCATGACAGATCATCCAGTAAAAGAGAAGGAGCTTCTCAAGCAATGGCCTAAACTCATGGGCCACTATCATTTACCTCTGCATTTTGAGAATTTTACTGTCAAAAGGGAAGAGATTTTACTGATTGATTTAGGTCCGTACTCGAATTTGGAGGTCATCCCAGCCAACCTTATGGCTATTCTTCCAGTGGAAGAGTAAATGCTGAGAGAAAACCACAACAGCAAACTCAAGCATTCTTCCCAGGTATCTGGAATTGATATTAGAAGCACAAGATTCACGAAACTCTTTCTCTTTAGGAAGAGAACAGTGAGTTGCACAAGAAGGCATACCTTCATCTTTGCTAACAAAAATCTCAGAATATGTAGGACACTTAAGGTGACATAAGCATTTCTCACTAACATTACCCTAGACAGTCTCTAAAAGGTGCAAGTTTCAATATCTGCTTCTGAGAAACTGAAAAGTTTTCCCATAGCCCCCTGTTTATTGTTTATAGGCCCCAATATTTGAACAAAGTAACCTTAAAAACTTGGCCACAGACACTGAGTCCATGAAGGAGTGCCTGATCCAAAGACAGCAATCTATTTATCAGCCTATAAAATGGTCTCATATGAGAGTTCATGGCTTCAGGAATCCTCTACAATGGATGGTGACTAACTGACTCCCTCAAATCCTCTCAGGAAGTTTGGATACAAGACACACAGGTCAAGAATAGTGGAGAGATATAATCTTCCTTGTAAGCTACCAGTTTGGCTGACCATAATTTAATGGATGCTGGTAGAAAAGAAAACACCTTTCGGCCAGAGACGCTGTCTTCCAGTAATTCACCAAATGACAAACACAAAGGGAAAGAGGAGAGGCACCTGATACATGTTCTCTAGGCCTTTTAGAAAGCATGGATTTGTTCCTCTGTCCATATATATGCAAATCTGCAAGAAAGGTGGTATTGTAGACATCAAGGGAATAGGTACTGTTCAAAAAGGCATTCCACACAAATGTTACCATGGCAAAACTGAAGAGTCTACAGTGTTGACCAGCATGCTATTGGCATTGTTGTAAACAAACAAGTTAAAGACAAGATTCTTGCCAAGAAGATTAATGTTTGTATTGAGCATATTAAGCACTCTAAGAGCCAAGATAGGTTCCTGAAACACATCAAGGAAATGATCAGAAAAAGAAGGAAGACAAAGAGAAAGGTACCTGGGTTCAAATGAAGCACCAGAGAAGCACACTTTGTGAGAACCAATGGACAGGAGTCCGAGCTCCTGGAACCATTCCCTAAGAATTCATGGTATAATAGGCATACAGCATACCACACAGGAGAACCAGAAGAACCAGTTGAATAGGAGCATAAAGTGCTGGAACCTACTCCCTGTGAATTCATGGCGTAACTGGTGCACAGCAGAGCACACAGGAGAACCAAGAGAACCAGAGGAACAGGAGCACAAAGTGCTAGAACCTATTCCCCATGGATTCATGGCATAATAGGCATAGCAAGCTGTGTCACATTCAATGGAAAGGCCCCTCCCCGAGCTGCTGGAAACTTTTCCCTATGAATTCATAGCATAGTAGTTATTAAAAATAAAAGCTGCTGTAAAAAAAAAAGAAAACATAAAACATCTGGGTCAAAGACAAAGGACTTAATATAGCACAACAAGCATAAGCTTCATACATGCTTCAGTTCCTTTGTCCCCACTCTTCTAAGTCCCAAAGGACACACAGAACAGCCATGTGGTACAGTAGGTTTGTATCACACCTGAGGACCCTTGAACCTAAGAAGCCTAAGTTTTTCATAATGAGTGCTAGCAAAGCTACCCTATCTTTGCCTCTGAGAGAGACATTATCTTTATTATACTGAACAGCAAATAAAGCTGTCCTCCACTTTAGAGGGTGACACTAACATTATCTTCCAAATCTGTTCAATATGCAAATATCCATGAAAAGATAGCCTGAAATAAAAGCTCCCTGATGGCAACATGTGCAGAAATGCAAGAGACCTAAGGAGAATCCTCTCCCAGCAATAACAGACTATAGAAAAATATAGAAACCCAAAGACAAACAAAGAGTGGGCAGCAAGTACCAACATGGAGCAGAAGACGTGAGATAGAAACGGAATGCAAGTTACGGCTTAGCAGCAAGAGAAATAAGGAAGAAAGGATACACAAGGAAGGATACATAAGGAAGATGGAGACATCTTCATGCCTACAGAAGTAAGGTGATGTTTACAAACATGAACTAGAATCACTTTCCTCATCGTAACAGATCATGAAGTATTTATAAAGAAGTCATCAGTGAATGTGTAATCATTTTATTTGAGAGTATAAATTTCTCCCATTGCCCACTGACCTACTATCACCATAGTCAAGCAAAGCTGAAATCTGTACCAGGCTGAAGGTTTTGTGGGAGATTTGTATCATGAAGATGTGGGCTAAATGCTGGAGGTGATACACCTCAAAAAGCAATGCACTGGAAACCATTTCTCTCACAGTAGCCATTTATGTTAAGGAAATTGATTTTGCACTGTTTTTAGCTTCCTGCATTTTATCTCTTACTTTGCATCTTAATCCAACCTTCTTCCCTAGACAAGAGATATTTATTGTTATTTGTCAGTGGTAGTAATAGCCAGATAATTCTAGATACACTCTTGTTAAAGTCAACACAATGATTATCTCAAAGGGGGAATACATATTTATTTTAGACACTAACTTGGCCTCTGCTTCCAATTTGTGTAGTTATGGTTAGTTCGTTGTAATTTATCTCTAAAAGACAAATATTCCAATTTTTTGTTACATTAGGTGTACACTCAAAGCAAGTATCTTAAGTTGTTACTACCTCTTTTGTATATTCCATTAAGTATTTTATTCACTCTCACTCTAACAACAATTAAAAAAGCTTCCTGTTCATTGATAATTAGATGTTTTGCTTCTTTTGGATTTCCTCCAACTATCTTCTGTTCAGATTCAGCTCTTATAATTAATTATCCTCTTGCTGAACAACTGAAAACTGAAGTCTGACCAAAGTACATCTCATCCCACACAGATGTCCTAGTTACTCCACAAAAGGTTAATTAATCATAAGAGGTGCTTTAGAGCAGGAGACACTGGAAGAAATTCAGACCTAGTTTCTGGCAACATAGAAAAACTACCACCAGGCCCCTTGTTATTGAGTTCACAGGGAGAGAATCATTTCAATGGAGCAAAAATTCAACCACACAAAATAGCTAGTAAATATAATATCATGCCTCAGATAATGGAGCATGTCACTTCCCGGTCACTGATGATTCAGAATCCCAACCTGCCCAAGACAGAAGGTCAGCACTGTTTGTCCTCATTTAACAGAAGTGGCTGAAACTCCCCAAATTGCAACAATAGCAGAAGCAGGCTTCATTGTTTTCCTCTCTCTGGCTGGATGCCTTTTCATTGTAAGAATGAACCCTCCTCTCCAGCCAAAGCCATCTGCACAGTCTTCCAAATACACCTTGCACTTTCTAGACCTGAGGTTTTAGCCGTGCTAATCCCTCCGGTGCACTAACAATCTTGCCTTCTTCCATTGTCTACCCAAAGGCTATACTTTAATCAACCAGTTCAAATAACTCCTTCTTAGAAACCTGCATTCGGAACTTTCCAACCCACAGACAGTGCAGCTTCTTTTGATCCAGGAGCAGCTGTGGTGCATTAGAAAGAACATTATCCTGAGAAACAGAAAATCAGCACAAATGTGCAACTTTGAGCCAGGTATTTGATTCTTGTGAACCTCAGCTGTCTGTTCAATAAAATGGGAAGAAGAACTTCGTGGGCTTTATTATGGATATTGAACAAAACATGTGCATGAAAATGTTTTATCATTTTGTTGCTGCTAGGCACATTATTTCTTTGCTTACTTAATAACTGGCCATTCTTTTTAGTTTTCTGTCTTTATTTATTTTTCTTCTCATTAACAAAATATGTATGTGACAGGTCACCTTGATGTTTCTCAGGTAGTCACCATCATCAGAGTAGCCCCCCTTCAATGAATAAGAAGGAGGTTCCACTTTTCTGGGCATAGAGATATTATTAAATGTGTGTTTTAAGGATCTATGAGAAGATGTTTCCAGATCTTGAGGATGAAACTTTTGGGGGAGCAGAGAATAAAAAGAGGCCAGGCCTCCAAGACCAAGAATCATACCCAAGCATTAGGGGACTCATTTGGGGTACTAGAGGTGGTGACAAAAAAAATAGGTAAGAGTCATCCCCTGTAAAGGTCGTACTGCCAGAGGTGGCTTCCATAGGAGCCCAATTCTGGGTCCCCTCACCCAAGCATGGTGTGCTGCCAGCCTTTTTTCCTAGACACTAAGAGACTGCATGTGGATTTCCAGTTCCCCTCGGGAGTTAGAATAAAGGGCTCCATACTCTGAAGATGGAAGGAAAGTGGTGCTCTGGTGACAACTTTAAATTGCATCATGTCTCATAAACTGTTAGCGCGCCTTTCCTCCCCACCAGACTCTCAGTTCCTGAAGGCCAAAAACTAGTTTTAATTGTTTCATATTTCCCTCGGGACCCAGCCTTGAGCTCAGCATGCACTTAGTAGATTCCGGTTTCTTTCTATGGGCTTTACTGGAGAAGCCACTTTTTCCCTGCCCTTGTTTATTGTTGAGCCATGATTTAGACGGTATTAAAGTGGATTCTAAATCAACATTGAGGATCTTAGAAGGCTGATGTTTTCTCCTAACTGAATGACTCACTCCATTTCTCTTGGATGCTCCCCTTGAAACAGAAAATTAACAAGTTTAGAGGGAAGGAGAGAAAGAGAAGGGAGCAGAAAAGAGGATACATGGCTATGTATTGGCAGCAAAAAAATGCAACTGGTCTCTCAAGAACGAAATTCCACGAGAAGAGAAGGTGGCTATGTAAATCATGGTGGCACCTGTGAAGAGAGTCCGATCTTCCCAGGCCTCTTTTCTACCAAGTTTATTTAGCTCTCATTGGGAAGTCAATCTTGACCTGACAGTATCTAGATTTCCTTCCCATCCAAGATGTTAACCTGTAAAACATATTGAGTGAAATAAAAAAGTTTGCATTCCATGCACCTTTATTCAAGGGTCCAAATCCTTCTTGAACATGATTACGCCTAGTCTTCAGAAAAAATAAAGGGTACTTATCAATTCTTTTCATTTTAAAGATGCCAAAACCAAGTCAATAAAGTCAAATATCAAGTTCAGCCAAAGAGAATTGGAACCCAATTTCATCCTTTCCATATATATAATTATTATAATTATTATCATTCAATGGCATTTCTGATGCTGACACAGCCCACTGTGCAGAATGCAGCCAGCACCTGAACTGCAGCCAACAGCAAGGCAGACAACATTTAATAAAAAATAATCCTGAGACCACAGCACTCCCAGTCTTGAAAACCTTAAAATAAATTCCAAATTTATTCATAATGGAAATACATCACATAATCCAAGGTACAAAATCATTTCTACGGCTGCTGCAATCAACATAAGACAAGGCCTTGCCAACTCCTCAGTCAGTAGTCAGCTTACTGAATATACAAAAGAAGAGTTTTTTAAAAGAATAACTCTTATCTGCCCTCATGAAAGGCTAAAAAGCAGGTTATTATCAGGTTCTAAAAAGAACATGTTAATTTCAAGTCTTCTAAAAAACCTTCTGGTTCTTTTTCCCCACTTTCTCAATTAGCAGGTGTTTGAAGTCCTGAAAAACATTCTTATCTCTTTAATTTTATAGTCAATGACATATATGCAGATATAGATATTTAAAGAGCTATAGATAGATCTCTTGTCTAACTCCCCAACGAGACTGTTAAGCTGCTTATGAATTCTAACTATAGCTTGAGTCTTCCTATATATACTAGTTTACTCTGACTGTCATAACAGAACATCACAGACTGGGCGGCTTAAACAACAGACATTTATTTTCTCATAGAGGCTTGTGGTCCAAGATCAAAGCATGAGCAGACTTAGTTTCTGCTGAGGCCTCTCTCCTTGGCTTACAGACAGCCACCTTCTTGCTGTGTCCTCACGTGATCTTTCCTTGGTGCAGACAGGCAAGTGTCCTCATCTTCTCTTCTTTTTTTTTTTGTTTTTGGTTTTTTTGCAGTTTTTGGCTAGGGCCAGGTTTGAACCCACCACCTACAGTATATGGGGCCAGCATCCTACCCCTTTGAGCCACAGGTGCTGCCCACTCACCTTCTCCTCTGATTAAGATGGTAGTCATATTGGTTCAGGGCTCCTCGTCTGGCCTCATTTTACCTTAATTACCTTTTTAAAGGTGCTACCTCCAAATATAGTCACGTTCTGAGGTACCAGGATTGGACTTCAACATATACACGTGCAAGGGACACAATTCAGCCCATAACACTGTATCTCCCAGATATGGTTTGCTCATGGAGGGGACCCCATAAACGCATCCAATTACTAACTCAGTGTAAATATACAAGCTTACTCTGAAAGAAAGGGAAAGTAATGGTGAACTTGAGAAAACAACCACATCCTTACCCTTCCAGTTGTTAAAAAAAAAAAATAGAGACAGAGCTGGTGCAAATGAGAGCCAGAAGAACACTGTGCCTCGCTGAGGAAAACTAAGTAAACATGGGCAAAGGAGGTCCTGAGAAGCCAAGAGGAAAATGTCATCACGTGCACTCTTTGTGCAAACTTGTCAAGGGGAGCCCAAGGAGAAGCACCCAGATGCTTCAGTCAACTTCTCAGAGAGGTGGAGACCATGTCTGCTAAAGAGAAAGGAAAATCTGAAGGTCTAGCAAAGGCGGACAAGCCCGTTATGAAGGAGAAATGAAAACCTACATCCCTCCTAAAGGGGAAACGAAAAAGAAGTTCAAGGATCCCAATGTGCCCTAGAGGCCTCCTGAGGCCTTTTTCTTGCTCTGTTCTGAGTATCGCCCCCAAATCAAAGGAGAACGTCCCGGCCTATCCATTGGTGATGTTGCAAAGCAGCTGGGAGAGATGTGGAATGACCCTGCTGCGGGTGACAAGCAGCCTGATGAAAAGGAGGCTGCAAAGCTGAAGGAAAAATATGAAAAGGATATTACAGCATACCAAGCTAAAGGAAAGCCTGATGCAGCGAAAAAGGGAGTCGTCAAGGCTGAGAAAACAAGAGGGAAGAGGAGGAAGAGGAGGAAGATGAAGAGGATGATGATGAATAAGTTGGTTCTAGCACAGTTTTTTTTGTTGTTGTCTATAAAGCATTTTAACAGACATTAACTGTACACAACTCACTCCTTTGAAAGAAAAAAATTGAAATGTAAGGCTGCGTAAGATCTATTTTTAAACTATACAGTGTCTTTTTTTTTTTTTGTATAGTTAACCCACTACAGAACGTGTCTTTACATAGCCCTATCCTACCTGTATTTTCCATAGCCACTAACCTTGCCTGGTGCAGTGTGGGGGTTGTAAATTGGCGTAGAAATCTAAAGCAGGTTCTTGCTGGTGCACAGCACAAGTTAGTTATATATGTGGACGGTAGTTGTTCATCTTCAGTTGTCTCTGATGCAGCTTATACGAAATAATTGTTCTGTTAACGGAATACCACTCTGGAATTGGGGGAAAAAAGTTGTAGCTGTTTTGTTGACATTCTGAATGCTTCTAAGTGAATACAATTTTTTTATTAAAAAAAAAAAAACAGGGCTGCTTCCGAATTCCATGTCAAAGCATACATGCTGGTGCGTCAACTCCGAAGGAAGGCAAGGCCTGCAGCAGGCAGGGGAACGTTCTGTGAAGCTACCACGCAGTGCTAAGGCTTTCAAAAGCAGCCAGACAGGCAGGCAAGGGAGCAAGAGCAAAGACACGGCTGTGGGAAGGCGCAAAAGCAACTGCACAGCTCGCAGCAAGAAATGTAGGTTGCTAGGAGGTTCTGTCCAATTATTTTAAATTATGTAATTGGTGTGCTATTTGACACCCTAGAAATCTGGGGTGAAGTCCTAACCATCTCTTGTCATGCAGGTGAACTTGAAATTATCAAATCCCTGTAATCCTCAGCTTCCTCATCTATGAAATAGGTGGAGAACAGCTTGGTCCTGAGAATTAAATATGTCAATTCAAAGTGCAGACTTTAACTGAGCATTCAGGTAAGGTTCATTTCTTTCTCTTTCTTGACTTCCCTCTCCCCAAACATAGTTCTTCCATAAAGTACAGGCCGGCTAGATCCCCCAAATGATCCCACTTCTCTGTCACACTATTTTTAAACTCAAAAATCCACATGCCCTTTTTGTCATAAAAAGGTTTACTTTTTCACATTCCTTGTTGTGATTAACTACTTGATCTCCAAGATGAGTTGGAATATTAAAATGGCAAATAGTGCACAAATGTTCCCCCAAATCTCTCTCTCCATGCCACAGAGAGCCCTGAGGCTAAGCCTGAGTGTGTGTGTGCAGGCGCACTAGTGCACACGCGGAGGAGGGTTCCAGAGTGGGCTCTCATATGCTGCTCTCCAGTTACTTAGTTCCAGCCGTAAGAATTAGATTATTCCCAGAAGTCATAGACAAGTTAACTCAGCTGTTTTACTTAAAGAAACAAGATACAACCGAAAGCCCAAGATGGAAAATGGTGGGGCGGGGGGGATTATTTGATTGGCATTGAAGTTGTCAGCAACCCAGGGCAAGTTCTCACCACCTGATTATTTTTTTCAAGAAGAAATGCCAATGACGTAGGTAAGTATTTGTTTTGTGGTTTATCAGTAAGCCAGTTGGCTTGGTGCTTGCTAAGCCTCTACATTTGACTCTCTGGAGCCAGCACTGGGAATAGTGGGGTGGAAGTAGAAGAGGCATCTTCTAGACTTCCTTTGCTTCCCAGTCTGTCTGCATCCTGGCAGAACCCCACCAGACTTGTTTAAACACATCACCCATGTGTTAGACGAAAGGAGCCAAGTGCCAGGTGCCTGCGGCATTGCACAGGGTTAAGCAATGCCAGGAGAACATTTTCCACAATTACCTTTTAGTTTCTGATAACGGAGCCAATGAAGTTTGTAGAGTGTCTCTCCAAAGAAGTCTCAATGGGAGCTGCAGGGAGATTTTGAAAAAATAAAAGGATGTATTGTGCAAAATAATTTTAATGCAAAAAAGTTTCAAGATCTCTACAACCTACTTGTAACTGCATATCCTAGATCACCTTTTACATATTCTGTATTTTCACTTTTTTAATATAAGCTACGTTCTTCTAAATTGGTTTGGCCCAATGCCAATCACATCTACACACATACACAGCCACATTCAAAGAAACTGATGAATCCTTTTTAGTCATAAAATCTGGGTTACAGTAGTGATCAGACATCTCTGGGTAACCTTCTAGGATTTGCTAATTTTCCCTTTCTGAAACACACCATTTTGACACACATAGGTCATTCCCTGGCAAAAAGAAAAAAGCAGAGCTCAGCAACTGCTTTATCAGAAGAACTCATGGCCTTAATTTCAAACAAAGCTAACCCATCCTGGTGTTTGACCACCCACACAGATTCATGCAGCATACACACTCACGCTGCCCTACAATTCTGCTCTATCAACCCCTAGGTCTTCCCTTATGAGCCTGGGAGAAACAGATTAAACAACTGAACCCACAGCTACATTTTCTGTCCTCAGAACAACCCAATTAGAACCACAGTCTACTTTTCATTCTGTTCTTTGAGACATCTTCCAGAAAGAAAATCCACCTATAATGGGAAAGCGTAGAACAATGACTAAAAATAGATTCTGGGCTAACTGAACACTTTGCCTTTGACCTGAATTAAAGGCAGCAAAAAACAAAATTGGAAAATAGAATGGCTCTCTCTCTCTCTCAGTCATTTCTGGCTGTCACCTCTCCATGTTAAGTGCTAAGGATACAAGAGGGACAGGACAGATGTAGCCTCTGTTCTCACTGAATCTACAGAACAGTGGAAGAAACATACAAGAGGCAATTTCAAGGCAGTGTGATCATGACTTGCAAGGCCTTTTGCCGCCTGGCTCATGCTTAGCCATGATACAGATTTGAGGAGTCAGAGAAGTTCTTCAAGCAGGAGAATAACATGATCAGATCTCCCATTTAGAAAGAGCACTTTGGTGGCAGCAGAGGGAATGAAATGGAGAGAACGGTGAGTAGTGGGAAGACCCATTACAAGGCAGTGGAAATAGCCCAGGGGAGAGATGGCAGTGGCCTGGCTTACAGACTTGGCATGCCAGTGGAAAGAAGCAGACAAATTCAAGTGACAACAAGGAAACAGAATCCCTCTTTTCCTGCAACCATGTGAGTGGAAATAATGGGGAGGGGAGGAGGGAGACATTTGCTCTCATGTCCCTCAAATACAAACTATCATTCCATATTTTCTCTTAGAAAATCACACTCTCTGTATTCATCTTTGCTGAAATCTTGATAATTGAAAGAAATATGGAACCTGTCACTTACTTTGAACCCAGAAAGGTCACCCAGTTCTCCTGGCCAATACAAATGATTTGTTTTGCAACTACCCCACGCGTCTGGTCCACACGCCCTGCACTATTTCACTCCTGGCACTTGTTCATCATTCCACTTTCTCAAAGTGAATGACTGAGCAAATGGCAATCAATGTTCCCAATAAAAGTTTTAAGAGATAATTACAGTGACGGGAAGTGCAGTCATTACAATAGTCATGCTGGGTTTGTTGTGATGCGCCTAATCACACCAAGTTTTCTGATTCATGTAAATTGCAGAAACCTTTACTCATGTAGAAATCTCCATTACTAGATAATATCATTATGCTAATAGTTGCCTAAAGCATAATTTAAGAATTTCAAGTGATCTAAGCCAGATATTTTAAAACACTATAATAACCTAACCGATATGAGCAAAAAAAAAAAAACAAAACCAAATTTTATCACTTTTAAGGAAATTGTTTTTAAGGAGAAACACCTGCAATTTACCCATTTAAAAAAAAACGGTTATATTACATGGGGCCGAGTGATTAATGCATGCATTTTTTTTCAATTGCTCACAAAATAAGAACTTCAAAATGTTTCACTATCAGAGCTCAGGTTTATTGTTAATCCATGAGTGTTTACACACATACACTATAATTTTAGAGTATGCATATATATGCCACCGCTTACTCATTCATTCAACAAATATTTACTAGCACCTGCAATGTGCCCAATATTATACTAAGCCCTGGGCAACCAAGAAAAGAATAGAATAACCTTACAAGCTAGAAGGGACAACATAAAGTCGAGTAAGTATGATATTAAAATACGTTTCAAATAGAGGTAAGTAGAAGGCACCAGAGTGCTGTAAAGAAAGATGCCTTTATCCCAGAGGGCTTCCTAGAGGGCCCATTTTGATGTTTAAGGGGGAGCTTAGCAGAAAAGTCAAAAACATGAAAAATAGGCCCAAACATTGGGAGGGATAAGCCAGGCACAAAATAAAAGACTGCTCAGGGGTATAAGAGTATGGTGTTATCCGGGAGCTCACAAGGCCCATTAGGGCAGGGTCAGGAGAAGACTGCCAAGGACTTAGTGTGCCACTGTGTGCCACTGAAGCGGGGAAGAAGCACAGACATATTTTCACTGACTAGCTCTTGAGAAAGAGAGAATCTATATGCTAGGACACTGTTTTTGCATTTATCAGCATACCTCATTTTATTGCACGTTACGTTACTGTTCTTAACAGATAGTGCATTTTTTATAAAGTGAAAGTTTATGTCAACCCTGTGTCCAGCATGTCTGTCAGCACCATTTTTCCAACAGCATGCCCTATATCATATTTTGGTAACTTTTATAACATTTCAAACTTGTTTAGTATTATTATTATCATATCTATTATGGTGATCTTTGTACAGGGATCTTTAGTGTTACTACTGTAATTGCTTGGGGGCACCAGGAACCATGCCCATATAAAATGGAGAACTTAATGGATAAATGTGTGTGTTCTGACTGCCCCACCAACCAGCCAATCCCCCATCTCTCTCCTTCTCTTTGAACCTCCCTATTCCTGAGACATAATATTGAAATGAAGCCAAATAATAACCTTACAATGGCCTCTATGTGTTCCAGGGAAAGGAAGAGTTTTCCTTTTCTCAATTTCAATCAAGAGCTAGAAATGATTACACTTAGTGAGGAAGGCATTCCCAGAGCTGAGAAAGGGCAAGGGTAGGAGGTTGTGTCTCTGAGAGGTAATTAGGTTTAGATGAACTCAGGAGAGCGGAACCCCCATACAGAGATTAGTGCCCTTACAAGCAGAGGAGAAAATACCAGAAGTCCCCCTCTGTACCATGGGAGCATGCGAGAAGAAGGCAGCCATCTGCAAGCCAGGTAGAAAGCCCTCACCAGAAGCAAGATCAAGGTACCTTGACCTTGAACTTCTCAGCCTCTAGAATGGTATGCAATAAATCTCTGTTGTTTGAGCCGCCCATTCTATGGGATTTTGTTATCTCAATCTGAACTGACCAAAATATTCCCCCTTCCTCCCATCCTGCTGACCTGCTAACTCAGACTCATCCTTCAGTCTGGGGCTTAAGCATCACTTCTTCGAGAAGTCTTCACTCCCATTAGTCAGTGATGCCGCATCCATGCTCAGCCATGTTGGGAGTAGATTGTGGCCTGCATGGGGTTACTTGCAGGCTACAGAAAAGCACCTTTTCCTTTACCCTTCATACTCATATGCAGTCTTGAAAACTCTCAATGCCTGCTAAGGCTTGGTCTAGTCTTATCTTGGAGATTCAGCTAATTATCTAGTAGACAGTTTAAAATGGAATAGTCATCCAATTAACTCTAGATTCATAGCCTTTACTCAAAATCAGTGCTCCAAGAAACTAATTTTGACAGGAAGTAGTGAAGGGAGGGTTTGGAGGGTGTGGAGAGCAACAGAGCATCAGGGTGGGGGCACTTAGTAGAGGGGCAGTAAGAGGAAGCAAAAGGACTCCCAGAAGTGGGGGACCTTGTGGACCACTGAGAACTATGTATCTGATGGCACAGAAGTCCTGCATGCAGAAAATCCAGAGAAAGCCAGTGTCAACAGTGAATGCTGCAGGAAAATGCTCAGTTTTCATCTCCTCTTTTCAGTTCCTCTGGGAAGCAGTACCCTGTTTTAGTATCATCCCATTTCTGCCACACGTATCATCCTTCACATCCTTTAAAACAGGTTCCTATCCCTGCTGAAGCCTGCAGCCTTCCCACAGGGCCATTTTCAAATACCTGGAGCCCCACTCAATCAAGGCAGCACCCAGCCACACATATTTAGGGATTTAAATCTTTCCACATAAATCACTCCCTCCGGCTCCTTAATCATGTGTGACAACTTGCAGTGACTGCATCTCGTGCTCTGATTTCCCTGAAAGGTCTTGCAAGCTAAGCAGGGTTAAGCTGAGTCAGTAACTTAGATGGAAGGCACAAGAACCGCACAGGAAATGCACAAAATGAGTCAACACACAGCACATGTTTCTCTGAACCTCGGCTTCTCACCACCTGGAAGGGGGCTCCCTAGGTGGGAACAGAACCCTGCTGTTTTCCAAATAAGGAGGCCAGCTACCAAGCATCCCAGTGCTGGCCCCTCACTTGTGGGATCCAGCAGTTAGATGAGGTGGCCCAAAGGGCCCTTTCTGCTTTAGTATGCTCTGTGCTTGTGCTCCCAATTTCCCTGAACAGGCAGATTGGCCCAATCAGAGCTAGAGCAGAACCAATCAAGTCGGGATGGCAGGAGGACTTTAAATCAAACTAGGAAGAATTCTTGGACTTTATCAAGATTCCTGGGCCATAGTTGCTGAGAAGAGGCAATGTTCCAGCACTTTATTATTCTGAATTTAACACTACCATAACTCCATACGTCCTTATCTATTTAACAGGACCTCTTGGTGACAATCTCTGCCTCCTTTGGCTCTAATTGTGATGTTAAGATCCATGTAATTCTGCATATTTGCTTGATCTACCCATATAGGACGAGAGAGAGGAAATCAAGGGCCAATTCTCATAATAGTAAGGAACATTCACCTGAGTGCTAAATCATAACAGACACTCTTCTAAGCATTTCACTCATAATAACTCATATTAAACTTCATGACAACTCCACAAAGTAGGTAAGAAACTGAGACACAAAGAGATTAAGGAACTTATACAATGTCACACATATAGCAAGAGGAAATGCTGGATTTCGAACCCAGGTAGTCTCATTCCAGGGCCACTCTGCCATTCTACCTAGACCCTTAGGCATTAGCCAGGTTTCCATCTCCTTAAGGGAATTAAGAGCATAAAGAGAGCTAACAAGAACCCGATTTAAAAGAACAACCACAGAAAGACCATGGAAGATGATAATCTCTAAAGTGGAGCATCAATGATTGGCTCTTCCTAGAAACCTGGAAAAAACATTGGGCATTGATGATGATTTAGTGAGAAGCAGAGACCATAGTTATTTATTATCTAGGGTCTAGCAGCCCACTTCATGGGGGTAGGGAGGACAATTGTTTAAAACCAAAGGGCACTGGGCAGAAAGTCACATCACTGACTAGGGAGTGGTTGAAGTGATGATCGTAATTATAAGCTGGTTAGGAAAGGAAGTGAAGAAAGTTGACAATGAAGGAAAACAGAGGGACCAGGGACCTGAGTGTCCCTCAACATGGATTATCACACTTAATTCCCCCAACTATATTAGGCTTCACAGCCATTTTTATTGGAGTCTTTAGGAGGTTAAGTAAATTGCCCCAGGTCATATAGCAGGTAAGCAGCAGTCCTTAAAAATGGGCCCAGGGTCAGGCAGCCTGACCCAGAGGCTGAGCTCCTGGTGGACAGGACAGACATCCCAGGTCCAGGAAGCATCAAAGTAAATGGGGAAGCAACAGGGGGAGAGGGATTGTTGGGCACAAGCTTGCCATAAATCTTACAAAGAAAGATTGGAGTTTTTCGCCCCATGAGATGGGGGGAAAGAGTAAAGATGGAGTATAAACAAAAAACATTCTAGCAAGGAAGGAGAGGCTAGCTCAAGTTAGATAGGTCTCATTTTCTCAGTGAATTAGAGCAAAGGTCATGTGCCAAGGTCTTTAACCCTGGAGGAATCCCTCTTAAAGCTAGAGCTTAAGACCTGGGCATGTCTTAAGTAGCTGTTGTCTTAGACTCTTCTGCAGTGAATGCAAAGTAGGTAAGCAGCTCTGGGGGCCCTTTCTGAGCTTCTTAGTCTTTATAGTGACACCATTCTCCCTCATTTTGCGATTTTCTCCAACAACTCCAGAAGTACAAGAGTAGAAACAAAGGAAATGACTGGAGTCCTTTGTTCAGTATGAGAGGTCGCCTACAAACCCAAGGATGTCCCAGTGTGTTTAAATTATCCAGTTTCTTCTAAAAAGGAAAATTGGAGAGCAGATAATACATGCAGTGGAAGCCCAAGGTGCAGTAAGTATGGATTGCAGACACTGGCATCAAGCTGCTTGGGTTCAGCTCACATTGGTACTTCTTATTAGCCAGTGACCTTAGGTAGCTAACTTAACTTCTCTGCCTCAGCAGTTTTATCTGTAAATGGGAATATTACTTGAACTAACTTTACAAAATTCCTGTAAGAATTAAATAAAACATACAAGACACATAACATAGTGTCTGAGACATAAGTGGTCAATAAATGTTAACTTTTATTAAGGTTCAGGCAAGAACTTGATCCTTCCACTTGCTCGGTGTCTTCACTGCTCAGCACTCACTACGAGAAGCATGATATCTCATGCATATATATGTCTGGACCAAGTCCTGTGAGAGACTAGACTCTCCCTGTCATCAGCAATGGCTTTAAATCATCCAACCATGGTGACTAGTTCCTGTTTTCAGATATAAGCAAAGTCGTTTCGTAATGGACTATGTGTTTGCTCCCAGGGAAAGTAGCCAACTGTTCCTTAGTTAATGCCAATAAGACCTTGACCTTTCCTGTTTTTTATGCCAGCCTTTCTCTCATAAAGCAAACCCAGACCACAAGTCTAGCCAGAGAGTCGATATGAAATTAAACCTAGAATTTTAAAATATTGCCCAACTCTTTATCAACAATTATAATTCTTTTTAAGCATTAGATTTTCTGTATGGGCCCCCAAAGAGTTGCAAAATAGAACAAGTATTGTTAATCCTTCTTCCAAATCTCTATAGTCTATTCAGCATCATTTCTTTTTATACTCTCCCAGGTGTAAGTAATACTTGTGGCCTGGGATTGGGTTCTCACTCTGCATAACAAGAAGATTTTCTCAAAAATGTGATTAGAGTACCAATGCCTTATACACTTAGATGTGTCTACTTCCTAAGAACTTCCTTTTCATGAAAAAAAAATTTTTTTCTGAAAGAAAGACATGTTTTTTCTCTTTTTCTAAGAAATAAAAATAGTAAAATTTAGAAGTATAAAGACTAAAAATGTCAATAGCTTTCCTTTCTCTGGATTTGTAAGGGTTTTGTTTTTGAAATTTTGGTCATTTATTTATTTCATATTTTATTCTCATTACATTGGGCTAGCTGAGGAGTCTTGCACCAGTGTGTAGATTATGTTAGTCTGTTGCTTTCAGACAGAATTGAAATCCAAGTTCAGGATCTGGATCAGAATCAGAAGAGGATGACCACGGCTGCTTGGGCCTGCTTTTCCATAAAAAGACAGGAAGCAGGCATGGAGCTGGTCATGGAAGATCTATATTCTAGGACTCTCATCTGAGTACCCAAGAACCCTGGGTGTAACTCATGGATGAAGGGGATCACAGTGGCCCCTCAAAGTTAATGGGGATGGCATAGTCCTGGGACTAGAACTCAGGAGCTGGAAGGATGACCACATCTGCACAGGAAAGACCTGAAAAGATATCCTTCTATCTGCATCCCAACATCCTGTGTAGAGCCTTGAGTCTCTCCATCATGAGGACAGGGCCAAGGTTGGCTCCTTGCCCTCTGTTGGCCTCATGGATAGTTCAGTGAAATTCCTAAAAACTTGCCACCATCTGGAGACGTTCTTGGCAGCTCCTCTTTATGCCCCTCTGCTTAAGATGCTGGTCAATCACTTTAGACTCTTTGCAATTCTTCTTGACTCTTCAAATTAAAGAGATTTGCATTCTTAGAAGAAACTCTGGATTTCCTGGTCACTTCAATAGTTAATTAAGTGGTCTGATGGTTTTTCTGGTTTCCTGGTTTCTTTTTCTTTCTTTACTTCATAAGAGCTTCTACTAATTTTAGTCTGATGTCTCACTCTCTCCATTTTTATTCTTGAATTTTCTCCCAGGATTCTTTTCCCTTCAGCTACAGGGCCTAATCCAGGGCTGGCAGAGGTAAGCAGCACTTACTCTGCCCTCATAGAATCCAGGAGAGTCAGGAGTTGCCCTGGTGTGGTACTGGTACTCCTAACAAGCTCACAAAATTAGACCAGCGTCTCAAGGAAAACTTTTTGACTAATCGATTGACAGAAAATACTTTGGGTTTAATTGATTCATACAGACCAGGGGACCAGGCAGGTAATGAACAATGAAGCAGGCTTGGTATAAGAAAGTATGGGGTAGTGGAAACTGCAGTAATGTGAAAACCACATGCCCATCTCAGGTGGTAACTGGAACTCAGCTCTGGCTCATCCCCACCATGGAGCAATGTAAGCCCTATGTTGCTAGATATAGGCAAACATTTCAAAATGTTGTGGGCATACAGATATTTTTGGTTACATGAATTGTTGTTATTTGGCTTGAGTCAGGGCAATAAGTGCAAGTGCTTTCCCCACCCAGCTTGTGCTCATTGTACCCATAAGGTAGGTCTTTGCCCATCCCTCCAGTTGATTTCTAGTGAATTTTACTTCCCCCTGTGCACACGTGTGCTCATCAAAATATAGTTTTAATGTAAAATCTCTCAGCTTTCATATGCTGGCACCAATTACAAAAGCAAAAACTGTAATACAATGTAAGTCTAATACAACATATCATGTGACAAGCCATTTGCAATATCTTAGAGGAAACTTACAAAGAAATTGTAATGAGAAGTTCAAACTCTCTTTTATCCATCTTTACACCAGACCTGCCCTCAAGCAGCTTGATGACTACAACTTGTAGTCATAAGTTTTATTGCCAGTCACAGCAAGACTCATCTCTGAGTCAGCAGAGAATGATTAAAATCAGGCCTGCGCGCAGCCCCCTGAGTCCTCCGATGGCATTGTACAAAACTGATGACAATTAGTAGGAATGGTGTCCAGGTTCAATGTTATGACAAACCTTTGTAAAGGCCTACGTGATTTCCCTTTTCTAGCATAGCACCAGTAAAGCTACCTAAAGAAATTGCATAAATAGTCAAGAATCCCATTTCAGATATCAGCTGATTGTCTGCAGTGGCAGACACAGCCAGGGTCAGAAGGAATATTCCATTCTCCTCATCCCCATCAGCTTCAAATTAGTTGGTACATAGCAAAGATTCCTACTTTCCTATGAAGCAGCAAAAACATGTCCCCGATACTCTTTTGAAGAATAGTTAGCCAATAATAGGTTTTCATTCTTAGCAGAGTTTTCTTTTGGCATAAAACCCTTGCTTTCATTCACTCTTTGCAGCCTAGGTAAGTCTGAGTATTTTCTCTAAAATAAAATACTACTAGGCTCATGCCTGTAATCCTAGCACTCTGAGAGGCCAAGGCAAGTGGATTGCTTGAGCTCAGAGGTTTGAGACCAGCCTAAGCAATAGTAAGACCCTGTTTCTGCTAAAAAAGAAAAAGAAAAATAGAAAAAACTAGCCGGGGGTTGTGGCAGGTGCCTATAGTCCCAGCTACTTGGGAGTCTGAGGCAAGAGGATCACTTGAGCCCAGGAGTTTGAGATTGCTGTGAGGTATGATGATGCCAGGGCACTCTACCCAGGGTGACAGAGTGAGACTCTGTCTCAAAAATAAATACATAAATTAATTAGTTAATTAATTAAAATAAAACCCTACTGAATTTCCCTAAAGATGGGTCTCATGTCGTACCAACATTTCTATCCCCAGAATCGGGCACAATACTGTCACAGAATAGAAACTTGAAAATATTTGTTTAATGAATGAATTAACGATGGAATGATTGAACTCAGTCTGTGCCTCAAATGGTCTTGATTTATAGTCACACTGGAGGAAGAGGATCAAAAAGAAAGGAGGACAAAGATCAGCATCTTTAAATGCAGCGTGCAGTGCTTTCTCTCTTTTTTAAAGATACTTTAGAGAATTACATGGTAATTTATCTAATCCACCCTGTCAGGAAGAATCTGAAGACACAATCTCTGCCTCCCTGCTAAGTCGTAGCATGTGCTGATTTGAGGTGGCTCCAGAAGTGAAGCTAAACAATTAATTGCACTATTAAACAAACACTTTATATTCCCTTGAAAATCTTTAACAAGAGCCATGGTGTCAGAGAGGAAAAGATGCTGAGGCATCAGAACCACAAAAGAGACATTAAATTTCTCTCTGCCTACAGCCCTGTGGCAGCTGTGTCTGCTCCCCGTCCCTGCCAAGTTCACAGTCTTTAACATGACACTGAGCTTGACAGAGAAATTGCAGGTACTTGACTATGTATCTGCATTGCAACAGATGTCAGCATCACGTTTAGAAAGAAATTGAATTACAGATGGAAGGAGCTTGGGATTTGAGAGCATCTGTTATACGAATCTGGATTTGAGAGAATACATTTGAAAAATAAGTCTCCTCAACTTCCGAATGAACTAAAATTGTTCAGGATGCCCACTGCCATTCTTCTCTCTCCCTCCCTTCCTCACTCCCTCACTCCCTCTCTGCCTTTTAGAAGGAGTGAAAAAGGTTCAAGTTTTCTACATTATCAAGGTAAAAGATATTCATAGAAAACATTTCAGAGAATAATGTGTCATCTGTGTCAATAGTAGAATGTCAATTAAAAATGTTAGACTGGGCTCGGCGCCTGTGGCTCAATCTGCTAAGGCGCTAGCCACATACACCTAAGGTGGTGGGTTTGAATCCCCGGCCCGGGCCGCCAAACAACAATGATGGCTGCAACCAAAAAATGGCCGGGCATTGTGGCGGGCACCTGTGGTCCCAGCTACTTGGGAGGCGGAAGCAGGAGACTCGCTTGAGCCCAGGAGTTGGAGGTTGCTATGAGCTGTGATGCCATGGCACTCTACCCAGGGGGATAGCTTGAG
>CAUYQV010088752.1:0-15237 GCA_963574575.1 Galagoides demidoff
TAAATGCCCACCAACCCAGGAATGGCTTAACAAGCTGTGGTATATGTACATCATGGAATACTATTCAGCCATTAAAAAACGGAGACTTTACAGCCTTTGTATTAACCTGGATGGAAGTGGAACACATTATTCTTAGTAAAGAATCACAAGAATGGAGAAACATGAATCCTACTTTGACAAGAGGACAATTAATGACAGGGTGGGGTTGGGGGAAGTGGAGAGCAGAGAGAGAAAGAAGGAGCGAAGGGTGGTGTAAGGAAGAGCAGAGAGAACAAAGGAGGTAGGGGGTGGGGTATTGGTGTTTGCCATACCTTTTGGGGGCAAGACACGATTGTAAGAGCGACTTTATCTAACAAACGCAATCTGTGTAATCTGGTTTCTTGTACCCTCAATGAATCCCCAACAATAAATTAAAAAAAAGTCCCCTGCTATTACGGTTTTGTGGGCTATCATAATGCCCAGACTAATTTAAGTCTGTTTCAAAAATCTGGAAGCATTTATGTTAGATGCATAAATATTTCTTTCTTGCTGTGTTGTTCCCTTGACCAATATGACATGTCTATCTTTGTCTTTTTTGATGTTATTTGCTTTAAATCCTCTTGTAACTGAAAATAAGATTGCAACCCCTCTTTTCTTCTGGTTTCCATTTGCCTGAATAATTGTCTTCTATACCTTAACCCTGAGTTTTATTTTGTCTTTCGAGGTTAGATGTGTTACCTGCAAACAGTAAATGGATTGCTTGTACTTTTTTATTCAATCAGCCAGCCTGTGCCTCTTCAGTGGAAAATCTAAGCCACTAACATTTATTGAGAGAATTGATAAATGTGGTGGAGTTCTTTCTATTCATCTTATTTTGTGAAAGTCCATTGCTTAGGTTTTTCTTTTGCATGATTGTGGAAGCTAGGGTTTCTCCTTTAGCTTCTCAGTGTTTAGTTTGCTCATGGTCCATTGAGATGGTCAGTGTAGAGAGTAGGTTTCATATTCCCTGTAGAGGTGGTCTTGTTGCAGCAAACCTCTTCAATGTTTGCATAACAATAAAAGGTTTGATTTCTCTATGAATTTTAAAAATTAACTTAGTGGGATATAGAATTCTGGACTGAAGGTTGTTTTGTTTAGAAGGTAGATGACTATTCTCTTTTGGTTTGAAAAGTTTCATTTGAGAAGTCCACTATCATCCTGATGGATTTGACCCATAGGTCAATTGGCACTTACTCCTGGCTGCCTACAGAATTTTCTCTTTTGTCTTGACTTTGGAAAGATTCATGACAATATGTCTTGTAGAAGCTCTCTTTGAGTTGAGATGACCTTGGGCTCAATATCACTCTGAAAGTAATGTGTCAGAATGAAAGAGAAGGGGCGTGAAAGAAAAGAAAGAGAGTCATGGGAGATATGTTATCATTTGGCAGGGTGCTATGGCCACACCCACAACTCTAGGACTTTGGGGAGCCAGGTTGAGCAGGTCACTCAAAGTCAGGAGGTCTTTACTAGCCTGTGAAAAAGCAAACCTCCACATCCACAAAATATGGAAAGAGAAAATAAAACAAAAAATAAGAAAAAAAATTAAATATTCATACTCATGATTGAAAAATGACCAGAATTCTAAAATAAGGCAAGCTTAAAACAAAGTTTGTTGAAGAAAAAAGTTTACAGAATAAGAAAGTATAAAAAACAGAATTCATTTGCCATAGACAGTTAATAGGCCTTAATTGCTAAGGCAAGTGGGCAAAGAGGCCTTGAATATGGCTGGGAGTTCTCTTTTACGTTGGCTCGGTTTGGCCTACCTTGTGGTTCAAAGATCACCTCGGAACCAGAGTCTTGCTATGTATGTGGACCTCCTATGAGCCTCCTGAAAGCCCCCGGAGGAATGTAGGCCACATAATCAGTCTTAAAACTATTCAGTCTTAAAACTGTTGTGCCCATATCAACTACAGACAAGAGAAGAGTTTTCAATGGAAATTTTAAACAAGTGAGATCAAAACCTTTAAGTATTTCTTTGGAGAACTATAACAGGAGATGTTTAGCTGGCCCAGCTGTGTTTGAACCCATCATCCTTGGTGTATGTGGCTGGCACGGTAACCACTGTGCTATGGGCATTGAGCCAGTTCAGTGGTCTTTAGACAGAGAGGGCCTGCTCTGAAGAATTTTTTTTTTAACCTGGGCACTTGATGGAGTTACCTTGGGAGAGCTTGGGTGGGCAAGTGATCTTGAACCGCACCCAGGGGCCAAGACTGAGCCACCAGGCAGAGGGGAGTTTTCGTTGCTCAGCTGCTTGCTGGACACAGCATTGTGGAAGACCTATCTTGCAGGATCAGCCCACAGGGTCCTATTGCAAGGCCAATTCTGGGCCTGGTAAGCTGGGCAGCCACCTATAGGGAGACCTGAGTGACATATGCTTTCCTGGGAAAGCCACTGCTTGGCCAAAGGACACAGTTTGGAAAAGTCAAGACATGTCTGTTAAGCAGATTATTGAGAGCTTCAGGCTCCCAACCCTGCAGTGATTGAGGATAAAGAAATCAGGAAGATGGGACTAGGTCTTCTCGGCAAGGAAAAGGCTACCAGCCCCAATCTTAAACAGCCATATCAGTGTTGTGATTGGTATTTCATACCCCAGAACATCACCTGTTGTCCAGGCAATATATGGCAATACACACACACACACACACATCGTAGGGAAGAGATAGATATGGATATATAGATATATAGATGTGGAAGTGGGCTCTTGTTTCTTCTCAGGCTGGTAAAGAGTTCCAGCCTTACCTTGGGGGTTGACCCAACCCAGCCCACCAGAGGCTGGGAACTGTAGATGTGGGTCAAAGCACAAAGGCCACACTGTGTGGATGGTGGCAGGAGTCTGCTCTCTGGTCAGCCTCATCTCTGGCCAGAGAAGGTGGGAGCAGCAGCACAGGGCCAGGGCAAGTGTGAGGGCCTCTCCATTGAGTGGTCACACTGGGACACAGTGTGCAGCTCACAACACAGAGCAAGCCAGCGCTCTCAGGCTAGAACAAGGCCTCCTGTCAGCCCTTTGCTTAAAAACTGCAGGTGCTCTCCTCTCATCTGAAGATAGGCCCAGAGGTTTACAAGTTTTCTAAGCTTTTGATACTGTGAAGCTTCAGGTTAAGAGGATGCTGTTGAGCACACTACAACTATGTAATTTTTGGTGTATGTATGTAATATTTAAGGCTGAAGAACAATCTCAAAAGCAAAGATATTAACACTTACTAGAAAAAAAAAGACAAAGAAAGAAAGAAAGAGAAAGAAAAGCCAAAGCATCATGTATCTTGTCAACTTTAAGCGGGCTCCTCACCATGCTGTGCCACAACTACCCAGCTGGCAGAGTCACGTGGATGGAGCCAGGAGATGGTGGCCACATGCTGTGGTCCTGGGAGCCCAGACTTGGTATCTTGTTTGAGGAAGACCTGGAGTGACTGGTGGGCTGTGTTTCCCAGTGCATTGTTCACATGGTGATGTGAACGCCCACTGCTTACAATAAAGTGCTGTGTGATTAAACTTTTTTTACTTGCATTTTTTTGATTGGCTCATTAACATGACAAGATGAGACCATTAAACCTGCCTCTGCCATTCAAAAATAGTTGAATATATATAAAATACTCAACTATTTCCCCCTAGATTTCTCTTTTTCTTTCCTTCTTTTTTGAAATTATAATTTTTCAGTGTTTTTTAATTCAATTGTAAGGGCTCCACTTTTGGTAGTTTTTTTGCTCTTCTTATTCTTATTTTTCTTCACAATTTTATCCTTTAAGTTTTTCTTTCCTGTTTGTTTGGTTTGTTCTGATTTATAGTATTTTTCACTTTCCATTTTTACTTTCTTCAATCACAAGGGCTCCATTTTTGCTACTGTGATTTTGCTCTTTTTACTCTTTCTGCCCTTTCCATCTCTCTCATTTTCTCTCTTTTATTGCAAAGATTTTTCTACTTTTCTTATCTTTCCCACATAAATTTCTCAAATAACAGCTAAGATATACCCCCCTTAAAAAATCTTATATAATTCTTATTTTCAGTTCTCTTCATATATTTTATTATTATTATTTCTTTTTTCTGATCTATGGTATTCTTTGTAAATCAATATTTAATTTATGGGATAGAGCCTCACTCTGAGGCCTGGGCTGGGGTGCCACAGCATTGCCTTCTGCAGAACCAAATAAGGGATGAAAGATATGAAGAATATAGAAAGGATATCACAGAGCTTAAGGAATTGAAGTAGTCAGTCAGAAAACTTAAAGATGTAGTAGAACTTATCAAGAACAGATTAGACCATGCTAACAAATAATTTCAGAGCTAGAGTATAAAGCTCTTGAAAAAACATAGGCAGTTAAAGAGATAGAAAAGAGGAGAGAGAAAGCAGAATGTTCACTGAGAGAATTATGAGACTTCATGAAGTATTCAAATATATGAATTATAGGTATCCCCTAAAGGGCAGAAGAAAGCCCCCCAACCCAAAATGGAAGTCCTACTATAGGATATCATGAATGAAAAATTCCCAAATAACAGCTAAGGACACAACAATTAAAGCAAACAGACCTCCTTCAGAATGGGAAAAGATATTTGCATGTTACAAATCTGGAAAAGGCTTGATAACCAGAATCTACAGAGAACTCAAATTGATCAAGAAAAAAAGATCAAACAATCCCATTGTCATTGGGTAAGCCATATGAACAGAACCTTCTCCAAAGAAGACAGAAGGGCCATGAAAAGTGCTCATCATCTCTAACCATCAGAGAAACGCAAATCAAAACCACTCTGAGGTATCACCTAACCCTAGTGAGAAGGGACCACAACATAAAGTCCCAAAGCTGCAGATGCTGGCAAGGGTGTGGTGAAAAGGGAACACTTTTACACTGTTGATGAGATTTCAAACTAATACAGCACTTTTGGAAAGAAGTATGGAGAATCCTGAAAGAATTACAAGTAACCTTCCATTTGATCCTGCAATCCCATTACTAGGTATCTACCCAGATGAAAAAGAATCATTTTACCATAAGGACATTTGTAGTAGAATGTTTATCACAGCTCCATTCACAATTGCTAAGATGTGGAATCCACTCACCCATGAATGGATTAATAACCTATGATATATGTATACCATGGAATACTATTCATCATAAAAATGATGGAACTTTACATCTTTTGTCTTAACTTGAGTGGAGCTGGAGAACATTCTTCCTAGTAAAGTATCACGAGAATGGAAAAGCAAGCATCCAATGTACAAAATACTAATATGAAGCTAGTAGATGAACAAATACATGCCCACACAAGAGATAAACACAATTAAACTCTAGTGGTGGTGGGGTGAGAACAGATGGGGGACATTATGAAATATTTTCACACATGGGGTGAGTTTCATGGAAAATAAAAATGAAAACAAAATCTGTGCCTCTAGTACCACCTACACAGGAAGCTGAGGCAGACAGATTGCTTGAGCCCAGGAGTTCAAAGCTGTAGTGTGCTGTGATTATGCCTGTGAATAGCCATTGCACTCCAGCTGCAGTCTAGCCTAGGCAACATAGTGAGATGGATCTATTATCTTCTTTTACCTTTAAGGGATGGTTGATAACTCCTTTTACTGAACAGTTTCTTTCAACTTTCTTCTCATCCTTCTCTTTCATGTTAGAGACTTTTCCTCAAATGTCTCATGATCTGTTTGAATATCTTCACTGAACTCTCTGTTGAAATATAAGATTCCTAACCACACTTATGCCTGAGTTCTCATTCCAGAGCCCCTCTATTTTACTCTCTCCTGAGAAGAATTCTTTACCCTTTTTTCAGGGCACAGGAGATAAATCATCCAGTTAACAGAGTGAAAGGGGATTTGAAAATCTAAGTTCTTCTTAAATAGACTTCTGCACAATCCTATGGAATGACCCAAAACTAACCATACATAGGGAAAATGGGAAATTGTAGCTAACTGTACCTTTATTTTCATAATATTTCTTACAAAATATTTACAAAATATATTCTCTATGTGTTGGCCACCTCCTTCCATACACACATGAAGTCTTCTTTCCTACTCATGATGAACATTTTCAAAGATAACTGTTTTATTCAAGTTTGTTAGTTTTCTTATGTATGTAGACTTTTGGAACACCTGTATATTTAGTCCTGCTTTTATCACCGCTTGCAGAAGTACCTGAAGTATCCCAATGACTTTTTTTTTTTGAGGGAATAGAGAAGCTCATCCTAAAATTCATATGAAATCGTAAGGCATCCCAAATAGCCAAATCAATTTTGGTATGACCTAAATTGGAGGACTCACACTTTCCTATTTTAAAACACAATATTAAATATAAAACTACAATAATTAAAATACTGTGGTACTGGCATGAAGATAGATAAGAGAATTGATAATTCATAAATTAATCTAAAATTTATCTGTGGTCAATTAACTTTTCAGAAGGGTGCCAAGATGATTTAATCACAAAAGAATACTCTTTTCAAGAGATAGTGATTTTTATTGAACTATTACATGAATGAAAAAAAGAGTGCTTTGACACTCAGATATGTCCGTGCAAAATGTTGAAGTTGGACCCCTACCTCATACCATATGCAAAATTAAAATAAACCATGTATCTAAGCACTAAAAATATAAAAGCTCTTAGAAGAAAATATAGGAATATTTCCTTATGACTTTGGATTTGGCAATAAATTCTAAGATAATACACCAAGAGCACAAGCATCCAGAGAAAAAAATAGATAATTGGACTTTATCAAAATTAAAAACTTATGCATCAAAGGACATCATGAAGAAAGTGAAAAAGATGATCTATAGAGAAAATATTAGCAAACTGTATAGCTGATAAGGCTCTCATATCAAAGATAATAAACAATTTTTATAACAAAAAGGCAAATATTAGCTCATACTTGTAGTCCCAGCTATTAGGGAGACTGAAGCAAGAGGATCACTTAAGCCTAATCTTTGAGGTTGCAGTGAGCTTAGATCATGCCACTGCACTCTAGCCTGGGTGACAAAAAATACCCTGTCTCAAGTAAATAAATAAATAGAACAACAATGCAATTAAACCATAAACAAAGGACTTAAATAGACATTAAAAAAAAAAGATATACAAAAGCCAAGAAACATGTGAAAACGTGCCCAACATGATTGGTTATCGGGGAAATGCAAATAAAAAACCATAGTGATTCCTGGTTAGTATAGTGGTGAGTAAAAAGAAAAAAATAATCACAGTGATATGCCATTTTACACCCATTAGGATGGCTACAACAAAAAATAGAACAGAGAAAAACCAGAAAAACTACTTTTGGCAAGGATATGGAGAAACTAAAACCTTGTACCTTGCTGGTGGGAAAGTAAAATGATGCAGCCACAGTTGAAAACAGTTTGACAGTTCCTTGAAAAGTTAGTTAAACAGAATTACCATATGATTAGGCAATTCCACTCCTTGGCATATCCCCTCAAAATTGAAAACAGGTACTCAAAAAAAAAATACTGGTACATTAATGTTGATAGCAGCAGTATTATATTGGCCAAATGTCTATAAATAGACAAGTGGATTTAAAAAGTGGCAGCAGTATTATATTGGCCAAATGTCTATAAATAGACAAGTGGATTTAAAAAGTGGTATACCAATACAATGGAATATCATTTATTTGCAAAGAAGTATGAAGTATTGATACATACTAGAATTTATATTAACCTCACTTTCTACCACTAAATTTTTTAGTTTATTTTTTTATTTGTATATACTGATGGAGTACAAGTGCAACTTTGCTATATTGATATATTGTAGAAAATATTATACATATATTGCTGTGTAGTCAGGGCTTTTAGGGCTTTCATCACTCAAGTAATTCATGTTGTACTACCCAAGCCACTTTCCAACATCAACTCGCTCCCACTTCTCTGTCCTCTGAATCACTATTGTTCATCATTCCACAATTTGCTTCCATGTGTACACATTATTTAGCTCTTCCTTATAAATGAGAACATGCAGCATTTGTCTTTCTGTGTCTTGAGTTGTTTCATTTTAATAATGACCTCCAGATCCAACCATGTTGCTGTAAAAGACATGATTTTATTCTTTTCTATGGCTAAATATTATTCCATTGTATATATATACCACATTTTCATCATCCAGTCCTTCAATTTAGACTGATTCCATATTTTTACTATTGTTAAAAGTGCTGCAATAAATATATGATGCAGATATCTTTCTTACATATCTATTTCTTTTCCTTTGGTAGATGCTCAGTAGTGGGGTTGATGAATTGTATAGTAGCTCTACTTTTAGTTCTTCGAGAAATTGCCATACTATTTTGTATAGAGGATGTCACTTAGTAATTTCCAGTCCCACCAACAGTATATAAAAGTTCCCTTCTCTCCATATACTCTCCAAAATCTGTTATTTTTTTGTGTTATGAGTAACAGGCATTCTGATTGGTGAAGGATTATCTCACATTGCGGTTTTTATTTGCATTTCCCTGATGATTAGTGATGATGAACATTTTTTTCCATAGGCTTGTTCACAGTCCATTCATTTGTCTTCTTTTGAAAAATGTCTATTTATGTTCTCAGCCCAATTTTCAATGTTGTAAATGAGTTCAGTTCTTTATAAATTTTGGACATTTGGAGTGTCTTATAAATTTTGGACATTTGTCTTCTGTTGGATGTATAGTTTTCAAATAATTTCACCCATTTCACAGGTTGTATGTTGTATAATCATACATGTATAATCAAACTCAGTTGATTATTTCTTTTGCTGCAATTAAGTGCCATTTGTCTACTTTTGGTTGTCTGTGCTCTTGAGGTCTTGGTCATAAATTATTTGCCTAGACTCATGTCCAGAAGAATTTTCCCTGGTTTGCTTATGCATTGCAGGTTTGCTTCTATGTGAGTCATTATGAAAGTTTTCAGATACACAAAAATCAAGAAACATAAAATCTGCGTGGATAGAAACAAATGAAGCCCTCCAGCAACACCGATAAGCCAAGCAAGTTCATGGGTGAATCAGAAAGGACGCTGTTGACTATGTTTCTTGGAAGTGAAATAATGGACCATAACACAGTTTGTCTCAAAACTTTCATAGTGATCTATGTAGTATTTTTATAGTATCAAGACTTGCAATCAAACCACTAAATCTACAAATATATCACCATCAGCCCCAAGCACCTCTTCCTTATTCCTGTTATCTAAACCTCACCCACAACCTGTACTTAATTTATTTTTGGCAATCTCAGCATCTTGCTATATTGATTAGCACCAGATGTTGATGTATTTCCAGCCATTCTCTATCTACTGGCTCCATGTTGTGAATATTAAAACACACATGTGTGTTTTATTTATTCTATGAGACACTGTTGTCATTTCCTCACTATTCATACACTTCTCAACCCACTTCAGTGAGGTTTGGCCATCCAGCAATGCTAAAAGTGCTCTTGCTATGGTCATCAATAAATGTGAGCTACTTTTCAGCACTCCTTTCGTTGACTCCTCATCAGCATTTGACACATAGTTGGTCACTCCCATCCTGAATACCTGGCCTTAACTTTCTTGATAACATATTCTGACCATTTTCACCAGGAACTTTTATTATAGCCACCCATAAACTATGAAAATTCTTCAGATATTTCTCCCAATCCTCTTCTTTCTTCATGTTCTATTTTTGTCTATTCTTCTTAAGAAATCTTGCACATAGCTGTGGATCTAAGAACCACCTGAGTGCCAATGACTTAAGTTCATTTTAAGACATTAAAGTAACAACAAAAAGAACAAAGGGGAAAGTAAAAAAAAATCATGTTACAATCCCACACTCTAGGACAGGCATAATTAACATCAGGTGAACATTTCAGAGATCTCCCAATGCATAAGAAAATATTATTAATTCCATTCTTCCATAGGATGATGTACCAGTGACCAATTTTCTTCTGTACCTTGGGCTGTATTTCCATTTAAATTTGGTTTCCAACTTGTCTTCATATTATGTTCTTATTTTCTTTTTCACTTTGCTATTATGTTTTCATAATAGCCTCTTTCTTTTAAAGTTGCTCTACTTAAATGAAAAGCTCTGTTCCATCTGCTATTTTTCTAATATAGGGTGGATGCAATCTCCTCCACTTAGTTGATCTGAAAACTTTTTGCGTCCTTCTCAGGACTACACTGTATCTTTTATTTTATTTCATATTTATCTTATTTTTTTCACTTTATTTTTAAAACTTGTAATTATTACAGGAAAATATGGCTGTATATATTTTTAGGGTACAAATGATGTTTTGATATAAGCATACTATGTAAATTAATAAAATTGGGGTAATTGAGGTATGCATCACCTCAGGTATTTATCATTTGTCTATTATGAACAGTCCAATTCTACCCTTTTAGTTATTTGGTAGAGTGCCATGGTGTCACAGCTCACAGCAACCTCAAACTCTTCAGCTTAAGCGATTCTCTTGCCTTAGCCTTCCAAGTAGCTGGGACTACAGGAGCTCGCCACAATGCCTGGCTATTTTTTGGTTGCAGTTATCCTTGTTGTTTGGCAGGCCCGGGCTGGGTTCAAACCCACCAGCTCTGGTGTATATGGCTGGCACTCAAGCTGCTGAGCTATAGGTGCCGAGCCCCTTTTAGTTATTTTAAAGTATACCCTAACTTATTGTTGATTAAGGTCACTTTGTTGTGCTATCAAATACTGGTAATTCTACCTAACAAGCCAACTATACTTTTGCACCCATTAACCATCCTCACATTATCCCCTCCTCCTCACTACCCTTCCCAGCCTCTAATAACCATTATTCTGGTCTCTGTTTCAATGAGATCAATTATTTTTAATATTTAACTCTCACTTATGTGTGAGAACATGTGATATTTGTCTTTCTGTGCTTGGGTTATTTCACTTGACATAATGTTTTCCAGTTCCATCCATGTTGTTTTAGATGGCAGGATTCCATTCTTTTTTATGGCTATGTGATATTCCATTGTGTATATGTACCACAATTTCTTTATCCACACATCTGTTCATGGAAATTCGGGTTGATTCCAACTCTTGACTATTGTGAATAGTACTGCAACAAACATAAGAGGGCACATATCTTTTTGATATACTAAAATACTCTCCTTTTGATATATGCCACCCAGTGAGATTGCTGGGTCATGAGGTAGTTCTGTCTTTAGTTCTCTGAGGAACCTCCATACTATTCTTGATAGCACTTGCACTAATTTACATTCTTTCCAACAGTGTAAGAGGGTTCCCCTTTCTGCACATCCTCATCAGTACGCTGTATTGCCTGTTTTTTTTTTGATGAAAGTCATTTTAACCGGGTGAAATGATATGTCATTGTCATTTTGATTTGCATTTCTCTGGTGACTAATGATGTTGAGCATTTTGTCATATACCTGTTGATCATTTCTTATTTTTATTTTTTTATTAGCTCATAACTGTGTACATTATTGCATTTATTGGGTACAATGTGCTGATTTTATATATAATTTGAAATGTTTACATCAAACTGGTTAACATAGCATTCACATAATTTATTTAATTGTCATGTTTAAACATTTATACTCTAATATACTTAACATATACACTGGCAATATATGCACAGTAGGTGAGATACCACCAATTACCCTCCCTCCACCTGTTCCTCTCCTTCCCTCCCCTCGCTCTTTTCTTCTATCCTTCTTTCTGGGCTATAACTGTGTTTTATCTTTCATATGATAAATGTGGGTGGTTATACATTGATTTCATAATAGTATTGAGTATATTGGGTATTTCTTTTTCCATTCGTGAGATATTTTACTAAGAAGAATATGATCCAGCTCCATCAATGTAAACATAAAAGAGGTGAAGTCTCCATCCTTTTTTTGGCTGCATAATATTCCATGGTATACATATACCACAATCTGTTAATCCATTCATGGGTCAATGGGCACTTGGGCTGCAATGAACATTCTTGTGCAAATGTCTTTGTTGTAAAGTGATTTGGGGTCATCTGGATATATACCTAGTAGAGGAAGTGCAAGATTGAATGACAGGGTCTACTTTTAGTTCCCTAAGTGTTCTCCAAACTTTGTTTCAGAAAGGACGTATTAGTTTGCATTCCCAGCAGTGCAGAAGTGTTCCAGTCTCTCCACATCCACGCCAACATCTGTAGTTTTGGGATTTTGTTATGTAGGCTAATCTTACTGGAGTTAGATGATATCTCAAAGTGATTTTGATTTTCATTTCTCTGATAATTATTGATGATGAGCATTTATTCATGTGTCTGTAGGCCATGTGCCTGTCTTCTTCAGAGAAGTTTCTGTTCAAGTCTCTTGACCACAATGAAATGGGATCACTTGTTATTTTCTTATTAATAAGTTTTGAGGCTCGGCACCTGTGGCTCAAGTGGCTAAGGCGCCAGCCACATACACCTGAGGTGGTGGGTTCAAATCTAGCCCAGGCCCGCCAAACAACAATGATAGCTGCAACCAAAAAATAGCCAGGTGTTGTGGTGGGCCCCTGTGGTCCCAGCTACTTGGGATGCTGAGGCAGGAGCCTTGCTTGAGCCCAGGAGTTAGAGATTGCTGTGAGCTATGATGCCATGGTACTCTACCCAGGGGGACAGCTTGAGGCTCTGTGTCAAAAAAAAAAAAAGTTTTGAGTTCTCTGTGGATTCTGGTTATCAAACTTTTGTCAGAAACATAACCTGCAAATATCTTCTCCCATTCTGAGGGATGTCTGCTTTCTTTGCTTACTGTGTTCTTGGCTGTGCAGAAGTTTTTAGTTTGATCAGATCTCAGGAATGTGTTTTTGGTGTTGCTTCAATTGCCACCAGATCCTCCTCATAAAGTATTCTCCCAGGCAAATTTCAAGTGTTTCTCCTGCACTCGCTCCAAGAATCTTTATAGTTTCATTTCTCAAATTTAAATCTTTTATCTAGTGAGAGTCAATAGTTTTTGCCTGTGCATGATATTTATTTATTTAATTTTTAATTTTTTTTGCATATACATGTGTTTATTAGGTTTCCACTTTTTGCCTTCACAAAATTAAAAAGGCTTAAAATTTAATAACAATGACAATGTTTAAGATAAGGACTAGAAACAAAAACCTCGTAAAGAACAAATTAAAATAAATACATTCAGAAAAGAAATCAGATGATTGCTCCATTGAAATATTGAGTAATAATAATAATAATAATGCAAAGAAAATAACATTCACATTGTCAAATAAGAGTATTTCTATTATAGAATGCTTTGACTCTGAGGTTCAGTATGGAGTCATCAGTTAACTTCTTCTTCTTTTTCCCAAAGTCTCATAAAATAGACAACCAATATTTATAAATAAAAGTAAAAGATAATTAAAAAAACAGATCATTCCAAATCTTTAGACAATAGAAAAAGAATAAATACTTTAAAATCATTCTACTTAATCTGGATACACCTAACATTAAAATTGGAGAAAATATGCTATTCTAAAGGGGAAATTCCAAACATATTTCACTTATAAATAAAGATGCAATATCATAAACAACATATTAACAAGTTGAATTAAGAATTCATGTTTAAGTAATATACTTTGGTCAAAATTAAATCCAATTTATGTGAAAATTAGTCACTATTTTCTTTTTTTTCTTCTTATCCTTTCCTTAACCTCCTCCCTCCTTCTCTTTCTGGTCTCCCCTTACTCCATGCCCCACCATGTCATTAACTGTCCTCATATCAAAGTTGAATAAGAATAATGTGTCCCACCTCCATCCAGGCTAGTAAAAATGCTGTAAAATCTCCATTCTTTTATTGGCTGAATAATATTTCATGGTATACATATACCACAGCTTACCAATCCATTCCTGGGTTAAAGGACATTTAGGCTGTTTCCACATTTTAGCGATTGTAAATTGGGCTATGATAAACAGCCTAGTACAAGTGTCTTTATATTAAAAGTTTTTTTTTTCCTTCTAGATAGATGCTCAGTAATGGGATTGCAGGATCAAATGGGAGGTCTAGGTTAAGTTCTTTGAGGGTTCTCCATACTTCCTTCCAAAAAGGTTGTATTAGTTTTAAGTCCCACCAGCAGTTTAAAAGTGTTTCCTTCTCTCCATATCTGTGCCAGCATCTGCAGTTTTGAGATTTTGTGATACAGGCCATTCATGCGGGGGTTAAATGATATCTCAGGGTGGTTTTAATTTGCATTTTTCTAATAATTAGGGATGATGAGCATTTTTCATGTGTTTGCTAGACATTTGTCATCTTTAGAGAAGGTTCTATTCATCTCTCTTCCCCATTGATGTCTGGGATTGTTGGTTTTTTTCTTATGGATTAATTGAGGTTCTGTATAAATCCTGGTTATTAAACTTTTTTCTGATTCAAAATATGTAAATATCCTTTCCCATTGGGTAGATTGTCTATTTGCTTTGGTTGTTGTCTCCTTAGTTGTACAGAAGCTTTTCAGTTTAATTAAATCCCATTTGTTTATCATTGCTGTAGTTGCTATTGCCATGGCAGTCTTCCTCATAAAGTCTTTCCCCAGGCCAATATCTTCCAGTGTTTTTCCTATTCTTTATTTGAGCATTTTTATCATTTTATGCCTTAAATTTAAGTCCTTCATCCATCTCTAATCAATTTTTGTGAGTGGAGAAAGGTGTGGGTCCACTTTCAGTCTTTTACATGTAGATATCCAATTCTCCCAGCACCATTTATTGAATAGGGAGTCTTTCCCCCAGTGGATGTTCTTTTTTTTTTTTTTATTAAATCATAGTTGTGTACATCAATACTATCATGGGATACAGTATTCTGTTTTTATATACAATTTGAAATATTTTCATCAAACTAGCAAACATAGCCTTCATGTCATTTTCTTACTTATTGTGTTAAGACATTTATATTCTATAATTAGAAAGATTCTTCCATGACCTGGCAGTTATAAATTGGGCTGCAATAAACATCCTGATACAAATATTTTTATTGTAATCTGATTTTTGGTCTTCTGGATATATACCTAATAAAGGAATTGCAAGATCAAATGGCAGGTCTATTTTTAGTTCTCTAAGTGTTCTCTAGACGTCTTTCCAAAGGAACGTATTAGTTTGCATTCTCACCAGCAGTGTAGAAGTGTTCCCTTTCTCCACATCCATGGCAGCATCTCTGGTTTTGAGATTTTGTGATATGGGCTAATCTTACTGGAGTTAGGTGATATCTCAAAGTAGTTTTGATTTGCATTTCTCTGATGATTAAGGATGGTGAGCATTTTTTCATATATCTGTAGGCCATGTGCCTATCTTCTTTAGAGAAATTTC
>CAUYQV010088753.1:0-76227 GCA_963574575.1 Galagoides demidoff
CATCACAGCTCATAGCAACCTCCAATTCCTGGGCTCAAGTGAGTCTCCTGCCTCAGCCTCCCAAGTAGCTGGGACCACAGGTGCCCGCCACAACGCCCGGCCATTTTTTGGTTGCAGCCGTCATTGTTGTTTGGCCCGGGCTGGGGATTCGAACCCGCCACCTTAGGTGTACGTGGCTGGTGCCTTAGCCGATTGAGCCACAGGCGCCGAGGCTGTATATAGCTTTAGATGGATCAAAAACATTACAGGTTTGTTTGGTTGAACGTAGAGCAAATGGCTGCTGGAAAAGGACAATGAATGCAAAGCCTTGTTCACTGACTCGAAGTCAGTCTCTCCCTAGTGCCCTGGTCCTTCCCCTGACCTCAGCTGCTTTAAGGAGAATGATGATTATGGGGAAGACTGAGGTCTCTATATCCCCAAGAAAGACAAAAGACCATGTGGGCCCATATGAGTATGCAGGGAAACTTTGATGAGGAGAGGGAATAAAACTGTTACAACACTGCTGGGTACAGGTGCACAAGTCACAATTATACACGGTCCCATGGGGCAGGAGCACCCAAATTCAACAGATGAGATCTGAATGAGGTTCACAGTGGACAAGAGAAATTAAGGTGACTTTGAAAGCAGGGTCTTGTGGCAGATTCAAACTTCTGTTCTTGCTTCTACCTCTGAATGTATGACAGCAATATTTGTGTTAAATATTTGTACCTCCCTGTCCCATGAGCACCAAGGGGATTCTCCCAACCAGGATGACACATTTGTTTTTGGTTGTCCTCAAGCCTCATGACCACTTTGAGCCACAAATCTCTGTTACTGGTGCTTGTGCCTATTGGAGCCTCTGGCAAAGGGAGGCAGCTTCTACTCAGAGATGCCCCTCAAGGGTGTGGACTTGTCACCTCCCTGACATGATCGACAGGTGCATCCATTTTGGAAAGCATCTATGAAATTGCCCCAGGGCCTTTGTCAAAACTAGAGTTCTGACCCATGGAGAGCTTGTGATTCTATCATATTCCTTTTTAGGTGGGGGTCAACTAGTATTCAACAAATAACAGGGCAAAAATAGCTCAACAAGGCCCACTTGCCAAAAAAGAATGAAGCCAGCATGGCCCCGGTGTCATCCTGGCTTTACATGAAAACATATGAGCTGTCCCTTGGGAAAATTTTTATCTCCCATTTGGCCATCTGAAGTAAAGCCACTGGCTTGGTGAAGCTCTTGGTTCATAATTTTACTTGAATGTCTGGGCCTGGTTCACTGATGGTTCAGCAAAGTCAAAACTGATGGTGTCCCCAGGGGTGGCTATGGCTGTTCAACCTTCCTGCCAGCCATGCAGAACTGGGATGGGGTTGCTCTGCTCAGTGGGAAGAACTCATAGGCATTCTCAGAGCCTTGGCCAATACTCCTTTTGATGAACCATGTTATATTTTTCATACTCTTGGACTGCTGCCAATGGCTTAGCTATTTGGTCTGCCATTTGGACAACTACAGATTGGCAGATTAAAGACACCCTGCTTTGGGAACATGAAATGTGAGAACATATCGTGGCTACTAATCAAGCCGTCTGGGTCACTCCTGCAGACACCCACAGTAAAAGCCTGTGCTCTGATGAGATCGGCTAGAGTGAAGTATTTGATGGGGTCCACAAGGTCCAGATTGCACCATTGCTGGCTGGATCCACCATCTTCCCAGACTGGGCACTGTGTCCACCGTGGTGGACTGTGAACAAAGCAAAGCCACCACTGCGTGCCAGACTTAGCACACTGGCCAAAAATCGATCCACTCATTGCCCAGTGAGAGGCCACTTGTAACCCTTGAAGACAGTGTGTCATTTCTTGGCTTTCTGGACCATTTATAGTCTGACAATGATGAACCTTTTATCACAAAAACTACCCAATTTTGGGCTAAAGGCTAAGGTATTCAATAGATGTTCCACACTCCCTACTGTCCATAGGTAGATGATGTGGTCAAAGTTGAAAAGACTTTTCTAATTTTTGCCTCTATTTGCCTCCTTCTAGTACATGTCCTTCATAAGGCAGTTTGGTCACTGACTGTGGCTGTCCCCAGGAAGAGACTATTTTATCACAGTCACTTCCTGGATCATAACTGGGATGTAAAAGGTAGGGGATTACATAAGCTTATTTTGAAAGTCTGGACCTGCCTGACCATTCCTGAGCACTACGCTCTTTATCCACTACCCTAGTGGTTCTCAATCTTCCTAATGCCTCCTAATGCCATGACCCTTTAATACAGTTCCTCATGTTGTGGTGACCCCCAACCATAAAATTATTTTCATTGCTACTTCATAACTGTAATTTTGCTACTGTTATGAATCGTAATGTAGATATCTGATATTCAGGATGTATTTTCATTGTTACAAAGGGGTTACGACCCACAGGTTGAGAACTGCTACACTACCCTATAGCAACCCCAGGCCAGCCTTGCTAGCCAACCCTCTGTGTAGGAACAGCCAAAAGGAGACTTAAGAGACATAAATGCAATTCTAGAGTAGCTACTTGAATGTTCTTGTTGGACCAACATGGTAAGAGACATAAGGATGATGACCAGAGGGCTGGGCAAACTACTCATCAAGTCCCCCAACAGTGGTCCATGTGTGCCAAGGTAGGGGATGTGATGGGTCTCTGGGAGGTTCATGAAAACACCCTTGTCCCTCTCACACTTGATCCCTCTGAATGAGAGGTGGGGGTGTGAAAGGGAATGATTTTTTAAAAGGTGACATTCTAGCTCCCGGAATGGGGCATACCACCTTTGTGGCCATGGAGGGAAAATAGCCAATTTAGTACTTAGGAAGAGAATACCTCAGAACTCAGGAGGAATAGGGCAATATTAAGGGACACTAATAATATCTGTCTTTTACAAACATCTGTGGACTCTTGATTAAGAAGGAAAATGCCTTAATGTCACTCTCCCAAAGTGATGCAAGAGCCTTATATTTAACTGGCTTCTGTGTTGGCTGGTTCTAACAAGTCTAGCAAAACAGTGGGGAACGGCCCCAGTTCCTGCGGCTACAGATGTTTTCCTCACCACTCTTTTCCTGGCTGTGTCACTTGGTCATTCCACAGGCAAATCTACGCCTCCAGTCTGGCAGCATAGGCCAACACAACAGGTTGGAAAGACTATCTTCAAGCCAAAATTAAGGACATGTGAACCAAACTGAAACTCTTAGTCTACCAGTCACAAGGGAGCTGGAAGCCACAGCTGGGCTCTTCTAACTGATCTAGGAGGAAGGCACTGAAGTATTTACATTGGCTATAAACTCTTCCTTCCCAGGGGCACCACAGATACTTTGGAACTGTAGTCATTGTGTGGAAGCCACATATGGAAATAGTGACAGCTATGGAAATTTTGGGGAAAACATTTGGCGGAGCTGGTGTCTTACATGGGAGGTACAGGAACAGGAGCCATCTCCTGCTCTTTTGCTAGACTTATTGAGAGCCAACTGGTGAACAATGGCAGACACAGATGTCAGTTACATTTAAGACAAATTGTATGGAATCTGGTACCCCAGGGATAGTCATGAAAGACTTCAAGTCAGTGTTTACATGACCACACCAGCAAATGATGGTAGCCCTCAGGAGACTTATGGTATGCTCTCCAAAAGAAGGCTATCCTTTGTTATTTGGGAGAGCCCCCCCACCCAAATAAGTAGTAGACTTGTAATTTGTTCACACTCTGAGGGCAGCTTTCTCTATAGTGGGAGTCATTCAATTAGAAAAGGTGGTACAAAACTTGTTCCTGACTTTAGCTGAAGAAATCAATGACATCGCTTTGGATCTTGAAGTCAACTTCAGTTCATTTGCCAGGATTGTTGCTGATGAGAGAACTGGTTTAGACTTCTATTCCTCTGGTCAAGGCAAAGTCTGAGCATCTGAATTAATTCCTCAGGCCAAGTGGAAAGGCCAATTCAGACACTAAAGGAGAAAGTCACCTGACTTTCTAAGTTAAATCCTTTAGGTTTATGAAATTTGCTCAGCTGGTTGAATCCAGGACACCGGGGCCAAATTGAGGTCAAAACTACAGGCTCCCCTCTTCCTGCTGCCTGGAATTGTCCTGTTGGTAGTGGACTTGTGGCTACAGGTGACAAATTGATTAGATTTGGGCCCAGTCTCAGTCAATCAGATTAATTAGACTGGCCAAATTCATGGCATGTTTATGGAAGATTCATCAGAAGCCAAAATGGAGTACAGTGATGGGAGAATATTTTGGAGGGGGATTCTCACTGAGTCTCTGTTTCTGCACATCTTGTGAATGATGCACTAAATTTCCTTTCTCCTGGACTGTTTGCAAGGACATCTGCAAAGCAAACTTTACAAGATGGAAATACTGTGTCTCAGAAAAATGGACAGATTTGCTTATAGTATTACAAGAGTAAGGTAGCCTCTTTCTCTGGAGCAAATAGTGGGAATGCTTACTGTCTATTATAAAAGATTTGTGTTCCATAGCTCAGAAATATACTACTATAGAATATCCATCTGAATCAATCCCCATAATATCTGTGTGACTTGGGAACAAGATAAATATATGTTAATACACTGATGCTCATGGTGTTCTGTGAGTTATACAGAGTCCATTGTCTCTAACCCAGGAGTCTCATGTCTTCTGTAAGCATTCATGAAACTGTGACAGGCTAACTTAAGCTTGCAAATAAATGAAATTCCAGTTTCTAAGAGTAATGAAGTGTGATTTTTGATAATCTTTCTGTCCAAAAAATACATATTTCCATAAAAGCTATTTTTGGTTCATCTGCCTTTCCACTTTTTTTGTTCACTCATTAATTCATCTCTAAATTTTTTCAAACAAGAAATGGGATATAACAAAATATGTAACAGAACAGATTCATACCTGCCAGGGCATACAGTCATTATAGTATCAGAAGCATAGAGTATATTCCATGGTAGATGTCATGAAAGAAAAGGTCAGGTTGCTAAGATAAAGAATATCAGATGGGAGCTTTATTTATGGGGGAATGGTCAGAGAAATTATCACTGAAGAAGGGACACTGAGCTGAGATATGAAAGGCATGTGGTGATGAGCTAGGTGACAGGGTGTGGAAGAGCCACCAGCCTGTGCAAAAGTTCTGATGGAGAAAATTTTGCACATTCCAGTGGTAGAAGGTAAGTGGGTGGGGAGAGGGGAACCAGAGGAACTGGGGGTTCAGACAGAGGCCAGGTCAGGGATCAGTCAGAGCCTTGTCTTCAATCATTTTCTGGTTTGTGGCTTTACCCTAAAAACCGTGAGGATAATAGAAGTGTAAATTCCATAAGAAGACAGATTAGGGTCTTCCTGCGTCTCATTCATCAATCACAATATCCTGAGTAGCTGGAATAGTGCCCGTCCCAGAGTAGGTGCTCAATAAATATTTGCTCAGCTAATTGAAGGAAAAGATACACTTCACATTTTTAAGAGAACACTTTGGCTACTGCATGAAGAATAGACTGAAAAGACGAAGTCAAATCAGGAAGACAGATTGAAAGGCTACTGACAAATTCCACATTGAGGGTATAGGGGGTATCAGGAGAGATGAAGCATGTATTCTCTTACATGCTTTGTGTTAATTAATCCTTAGGATCTATTTAATTTGGTAGAGCATGAAAGACCATTAAAGTCAATAAAAGCCAATGAAGATAGTATGTTACATGATGGCTGGAGTCTTGGGGGTAACTGGTGCTGGCAAAGAGAGTGAAAGAGGAAGCTGTCTCCTGAAGACAAAATTAGTAACCAAACACACACACGGTAAAACTTCCAGAATCAGCAGAATAAACCTCAGAGCATTTCCTCCTCCAGACTTTATCAAACCATCTTTCCAGCCTAACTGCCCCTTGTTTTCCATAGGTCACAGAGAGTTGGAGCCCAGCCTTAACATGGCAGAGAGCCTTTTTCTCCTGTGAGGATGGTAAGCATTCAGGGCACGTGTGTATGTGTGTGTGTATGCACCTGCATGCTCAGCCCAGCTGGCATCCTGGTGAAGGAGTGCTCCTTCCTTTAGCTTATCAGGGGGTATGTTAAGAGAACATGGGGGCAAGTGTGAGAGAGCGGGGCATTGGAGGTAAGAGAATAGGACAGTGCCCCTCCAGGTCACACAGCATGCATGCTATTAGTGTAACATGTCACATGGTATTGGGCATGCTGATTCCTGAAGCAGAAGTTGCAAAAGAACTGGCCAAGGTTATTCTGGTGCCACAGTGGTCTCCATCTCCCAGCCCAGATGGCCAGGAATGCTATGAAGCAGAGAACTCTGCTCCCGGTGGAGAGCCAAGCACTTGGCACTGCTTAAATCATGACCACTCACGCCCACTGGACAGGTTGGCTTTCCCTTTTGAAGGGCAAGGGGTAGGCACAGGCTCTGGAGAGGGAGTTCTCATTGAGAGACAGTGGGACGTCTGCTCTCACCCCTGTCAGTCCTCCCAGGCACCCCTGCAGATCAGGAGAGGGGTGGACAGGCAAAAACACCAGGCCAAAGCAAATGGTGCAGAGATTTCAAGATACCTGTCAAATGACAAAATAATACTCATGGTAATCAGCCACCAAGTGGTGATTCATTTTAAGTAATTTTTATAAAAGGAAGAAAAAGAAACTGTCAATGGTTATATTTAAACAATAGTCAAAGGAGAGAAACCTAAACTGATGTATATCTATTATTCTTCTGATATTTCATGGGGTGCACAGTATTTTGTACCTGGTTGCCTCTTTTCAAAGCTTTTGATGAATAAAATTATTACTTTAGATGATGTATCTACTCTCAATTCATTCACAGTGAGTAGAAACTGAAGTTGCTACCTGTGACCTTAAATTTGTCTTTGAGTGAAAATTGTTTCCACTGTCTTTAAATATTCTGACTGTGATTTTCAAGTAAGTTTGAAGTATCAGCTTCTCTGTTCTTTCTCATCCCATCTTAAACACCACCAACACCCAAGAAGCATCAGTCAGTAAGGACAATGACATGTCCCTAAGCGGCAGCTGCTCCCATTCACCAGGGTTCCCATGGGAAGAGTCTGAGTGGTACTACTTTTAGAATCTGTACCCAGATGCTGGGCAGGGCTCCCACATCTGTTCAATTAGTTACCCAGGATCCCAGTGAGTAGAGTATTGCAGGGCTCTGCACTAACATTCTTACTGTGTGGAATCTGGATTTCATGGGTATAAGCAGACTTTCAGGCCTAATTAGTAGTTATATATGACATCAAAATGAGTGTACATAAAGAATTTTGAGAAATAAATTGCCTTGGTCTGTTTCATGCTTCTGTAACAGAATACCACAGATGGGGTAAATTGCAAACAATCTAAGTTCATTTGGCTCATGGTTCTGGAGGCTGGGAAGTCCAAGACAGAGGAGTCACATCTAGTAAAGGCATCATTAACATGGTAGAGGGCATCACATGATGAAAGAGAGAGTGAGCGTGTGCACACATGCACAAGAGAGGGTCCAACACACATTAATAACTAGGTGACTCTTGAGATAACAAACCCACTCCCATGATAATGACTTTAATTTCAGGAAGGCAGAGCCTAAATGACAGAAAGGGTGTCTGTCCTTTCACTCAAGCTAAAAGAATGAGTAGGACAAACACCTTTTCTGTCACTTTAAGGTGTGCATGATGAGTAATTTTATGTGTCAACTTAACTGGGCCAGGGGATACCCAGACATTTGGTCAAACATTATTCTGGGTGTGTCTGTGAAGGTCTTTCTGGATAGATCAACATTCAAATTAGTAGACTTGAGTAAAGCAGACTGCCTCCCTCCTATGGGTGAGCCCATCTAATCCTTTGAAGTTGTGAACAGAAGGAAAGACGAAGCAAAAGAACTATTTTTTTTCCCTGACTCTCAATGAGCTGGGACAGTGATCTTCTACAGCCTTCGGATTAGATAGAACTTACACTATAGGCTCTACTGAGTCTTGGGCTTTGGGACTTGGTTGGGAGCTACACTATCCACAGTCCAGGGACTTCTCAGACTCCATAATTGCATGAGCAAATACCTTATAATAAATCTTTAACTCATATATTAATAATACTAACAAAGATTTGTTATATGAAATATATGCCTGTGTATATGCTATATATAATATATACGTAAGTTCAGTTTCCCTGGTGAACCCTGACTAGTACAATTGCTCTACTCAATTTTTTTTTTTTTATTGTTTGGGATTCATTGAGGGTATAAAGAATTGAATTACACAGATTGCAGTTCTTAGGTAAAGTCCCTCTTGTATTTGTGTCCCACCTACAAGAGATGCGCCATACACCGTGATCCCCCATCTCCCTCCCTCCCTCCTCCCCTCTTCTCAATCCTCCTTCCCTTACTCCCACCTTGTATGAGATCATCTACAGTACATTGGATTCTTGCTTCTCCATCCTTGTGATGCTTTACTAAAAAGAATGTTTTCCATATCCATCCAGATTAATACAAAAGAGGTAAAGTCTCCATGTTTTTAATGGCAGAACAGTATTTCACAGTATACATATACCACAAGTTGTTAATCCATTCCTAGGTTGGTGGACATTTAGGTTGTTTCCATGTTTTGGCAATTGTAAATTTAGCTGTAATAAACAGTCTAGTACAAATGTCTTTATGATAAAATGATCTTTTTTCTTCTGATGCCTAGTAATGGGATTGCAGGATCGAACAGAGGCCTAATTTGAGTTCTTTGGGGATTCTCCATACTTCCTTCCCAAAAGGTTGTATTAGTTTGTAGTTCCAGCAGCAGTGTAAAAATGTTCCCTTCTCTCCACATCCATATCAGTACCTGCAGTTTTGAGACTTTGTGAGCTATTCTCACTGGGGTTAGGTGATATCTCAGGGTGGTTTGATTTCTCTGATGCTTAAGGATGATAAGCATGTTTTCAAAAGTTTGTTAGCCATTTGACTATCTTCCTCAGAGAAGTTTCTGTTCATATCTCTTGCCCAGAAGTAGATGGGATTGTTTACTCTTTTTCTGTTGATTAATTTGAGTTCTCTGTAGATTCTAGTTATTGACTCTTTGTCAGATTGATACCCTTGAAAATAACTTTTTCCATTCTGAAGGTTGTCTTTTTGCTTTATTTGTTGTGTCCTTGGCTGTGCCGAAGCTTTTCAGCTTAATAAAGTGCCATTTGTTAATTTTTGTTGTTGTTGTGATGGCCACTGAAGTCTTCATCATAAAATCTTTCCCTAGTCCAACATCATCAAGAGTTTTCCCCACACTTTCTTCTAAGATTTTTGTCATTTCATGTCTTATATTTAAGTCTCTTATCCATCTCGAGTCAATTTTTGTAAGAAATGAAAGGTGTGGGTCAAATTTCAGTCTTTTACATGTGGTTATCCAGTTCTCCCAGCACCATTTGTTGACTAGGGATTCATTTCCCCATTGTAGGCTTTTGTTTGGTTTATCAAAGATCAGATGGCAATTAGAGACTGGTTTCATCTCCTGGTTTTCTATTTTGTTTTATACATCTATTTCTCTATTTTTGTGCCAATACCATGCTTTTTTTTTTTTTTTTTTGTAGAAACAGAGTCTCGTTTCTTTGCCCTTGGTAGAGTGCTGTGGCATCACACAGCTCACAGCAACCTCCAACTCCTGGGCTTAAGCAATTCTCTTGCCTCAGCCTCCTGAGTAGCTGGGATTACAGGTAACCACCACAACACCTGGCTATTTTTTGATTGCAGTTTGGCTGAGGCCAGGTTTGAACCCACCATCCTCGGCATATGGAGCCGGTGTCCTACTCACTGAGCCACAGGTGCTGCCCCCAATACCCTGATTTTTTGATTATTATGAACTTGTAATATAGCTTGAAGTCTGGTGGAGTGATGCCTCTGACTTTGTTTTTATTACTAAGATTAGCCTTAGCTATATGAGGGTATTTCTGGTTCCATACAAAACAAAGTACTTTCTTTTCCAGTTCTTCAAAATATGATGTTGGTGTTTTAATGGGGACTGCATTAAATCTGTAGATTGCTTTGAGTAGAATAGACATTCTGACAATGTTGATTCTTCCCAGCCAAGAGCATGGTATATTCTTCCATTTGTGTCTCTTGCAATTTCTTTTCTTAGGGTTTCATAATTCTCTTTGAAAAGATCTTTCACCTCTTTTGTATTCCTAAGTATTTCATTTTCTTTGAAGCTACTGTGAAGGGCATTGTGTCCTTGATTTGCTTCTCAACTTGGCTGTTATTGATGTGTACAAACGCTACTGATTTGTGGACATTGATTTTATACTGTGAGACATTTCCATATTTACTGATCACTTCCAGGAATTTTGTGCTTGAGTCTCTGAGGTTTTCTAAGTATATAGTCATATAATCAGCAAAGAGGGAGAGTCTGAGCTCCTCTGGCCCCATTTGGATGCCCTTTATATCCTTCTCTTGCCTAATTGCATTGGCTAGAACTTCCAGAGCTAAGTTGAATAATAGTGGTGATAGTGGACATCCTTGTCTGGTTCCAGTTGTAAGTGGAAAAGGTTTCAGTTTTACTCTATTCAGTATGATGTTAGCTGTGGGTTTGTCATAGATGGTTTCCATCAGCTTATGAAATGTGCTACCTATACCTATTTTCCTTTCTGTTCTTGTTAGAAAATAATACTGAATTTTGTCAAATGCTTTTTCTGCATCTATTCAAAGGATCATATGGTCTTTGTGTTTGCTTCTATTACATTTATGTATTTGGGTATGTTAAACCAACTTTGTATCCCTTGGATGAAGCCTACCTGATTGTGATGTATAATTTTTTTAATGACTAGCTACAATCTATTAGCTAAGATTTTTTGAGTATTTTTGCATTGATATTTATTAGTGAAATTGGTCTGTAGTTTTCCTTTTTCGTTAGGTCCTTTCCTGGTTTGGGAATCAAGGTAATGTTTCCTTCATAGAACATGCTGGGGTTTCCTTTCTTCTCCATGTTTTGGAATAGGTTCTGCAGTATAGGTACAAGCTCAACTTTGAAGGTTTGATAGAATTCTGATGTGAAGCCATCTGGTTTGGGGCTTTTTTGTTGTTGTTGTTGGAAGCTTTTTTATTGTTTCTGCAATCTGTGCTTGATATTGGTTCAAGAGATCTATTTCTTCCTAGTTAAGTCTAGGAAGATGGTGTGATTCCAGGTATTGGTCCCTTTCCTCCACATTGTCAAATTTCTGGGCATAAAGTTTTTAGGAGTAGTCAGAAATAATCTCTTGCATCTCTGTGTTATCAGTTGTTATTTCTCCCTTTTCATTTCTGATTGAGGTTATTAAAGATTCTACTTTTCTATTTCTGGTTAATCTGGCCAATGTTTTATTGATTTTATTTATCTTTTCAAAGAACCAACTTTTTGTTTCATCAATTTTCTGAATGATTCTTTTCTGTTCAATATTTATTTCTGATTTAATTTTGGTTATTTTCTTCCTCTGAGTTTGGGATTAGATTTCTCTTCCTTTTATATTTCTTTAAGATAATTCACTAGGTTATTGCTCTCTTTCTGTTTTTCAGATGTAAGCATCTAATGCAATAAATTTCCCTCTTAGGACTGCTTTTGCAGTGTCCCACAGGTTTTGGTAGCTTGTGCCTTCATTGTTGTTATGCTCAAGGAAGTTAATGATTTCCTTTTTTATCTCTTCCTTGATCCAACTGTCATTCATCATAAGGTTGTTTAATTTCCATGCCTTTGTGTGGGGATAAACATTTTTGTTGGAGTTGAGTTCCACCATTAGTGCCTTGAGGTCTGAGAAGATATAAGGTAAAATTTCTATTCTTTTGATTTTGTTGAGGTTTGGTTTGTGTCCTAGGATATGATCTATTTTGGAGAATGTTCCATGGGGCAATGAGAAGGATGTATATTCTTTAGCTTTGGGATAGAATGTTCTATATATGTCTATCAAGCACAGTTGTTCTAGGGTCACATTTAATTCTCTCGTACCTTTGTTTAGTTTCTCTTTAGAGGATCTGTCCAGCTCTATAAAAGGAGTATTAAAGTCTTCTGCTATTATGGTGTTATGGAATTCATATTGCTCAGTCTAATTAATATCTATTTCAAGAATCTGGGAGCATTTAAGTTAGGTGCATAAATATTTAGAATTGAAACCTTCATGTTGTATTATTTCCTTGACCAATAGGCAGTGTCCACCTTTGTCTTTTGTGACTTTAGTTGTTTTAAATCCATTTGTATCTGAAAAGAAGATCACAACCCCCTTTTCTTCTGATTTCCATTTGCCTGAAAAATTGTCTTCCATCCCTTAATACTGAGTTTTACTTTGACCTTGGAGGCTAAGTGTGTTTCCTGCAGACATCAAATGGTTGGCTTATGTTTTTTTTATCCAATCACACAGCCTATGGCTCTTCAGTGGGAAATTCAAACCATTAACACTTATTGAAATAACTGATAAAGTGTGGTGGAGTTCTATTCATCTTATTTTATGAAAGTCCATTGCTTAGTTTTATCTTTTGCATCATTGTTGAACCTAGGTTTTGTCCTTTAGTCTGTGGTGTTTACTTTGCTGATGGTCCATTGTGATGGTCAGTGTATAGAATAGGTCTAAGTATTTCCTGTAGAGCTGGTCTTGTGACAAACTTCCTCAATGTTTGCATATCAGTGAATGATTTGATTTCTTCATCAATTTTAAAGCTTAGCTTAGCAGAATATAGAATTCTGAGCTAAAAATTGTTTTGTATAAGTAGATTAAAGATAGATGACCATTGTCTTCTGGCTTAAAAAGTTTCATTTGAGAAGTCCTCAGTCACCCTGATGGATTTGCCTCTGTAGGTCAATTGGCACTTACTCCTGGCAGCTTGTAGAATCTTCTCTTTTGTCTTGACTTTGGACAGGTTCATAAAAATATGCCTTGGAAAAGCTCTATTTGAGTTGAGATGACCTCAAGTCCAACATCCCTCTGAAAGGAGTGTGTCAGAATATTTGGTGATATTTGGGAAATTTTCATTTATGATATCCTCTAGTAGGACTTCCATTCCCCTGGAGCATTCTTCTTCCCCTTCTGAGATACCTATAACTCACATGTTTGAACACTTCATCAAGTCCCATAATTCTATCAGTGAATGTTCTGCTTTGTCTCTCTTTTTTTCTGTCTCTTTAACTGCCTGAGTTATCTCAAGAGCTTTATCCTTTACATGGTCTAATCTTATATTTTTTCTTCTGTATGGTCTAATCTGTTATTGACACTTTCTACTGCATCTTTAAGTTCCCTGGTTGACTGCTTCAATTCCTTCAGCTCTGCCATATCTTTTCTATATTCTTCATATCATTCATCTCTTATTTGATTCTGTTTTGGATTTCCTTTTGGTTATTTTCCATCTTCTCAGCAATTTCATTCATTGTTTTTACCATCCATATTTTAAATTGCCTTTTTATCCTTTCCTACATTTCTTTACAGGTTATAAAGAATACTCTGTAGCAGCTACCTCATGATCCCTTGAGGGGGTTGCTCTGTTCTGGTTTTTCATGTTGCCAGGATTTTTCTGCTGTTTCTTCCTCATGAGTATTTTCTTTTTGTCTGTTTCCTTGCTCTACATTTTCTTTTCACTTCCTCTTGCTTTTTAAGTTACCATGCCTCTGACCTAAGGTGCTGAAGTGTCCTTTTGGTAGAGGACTAAAAGGGTGAGAAGAGTGAAGAGCAAGAAGGGATAAAAGACAAAAAAGAGAAAAAAGAGAAGAAAGAGTAAAATGCAAGATCGACAAAAAGAAGAGAGGAACAGAAAGAGAGAGGACAGGAGTAATAGTAGTGTACAGTAGGGTACTTTAACCCACAGTCAGAAATCCCAACCTCTGGGGGTGCTGAGTTGGGCGAGTCCCTTGACATCTGCCAGGGACACAAGACCCCACCTCACCAAATAGAGAAGAAAAATAAAAATACCATAAATCAAACCAAAACAAACAAAGAAAAACCATAAGGGATAAAATTGAGGGTGAAACAAATAACAGGGGCTGAAAAGCTAGTAAAAATGAAGACCATATTGTTAAAAAAAAAAAAAAGCAACAATGAAAAATTTATTTACACAAGAAAAAAAATCTAGGGGAAGAAAATCTACAAAAAGAAAAAAACTATACATATATAATCTTGCTGAATATTGCCTGGCCAACAGGTGATCTTCTGGGGTATGAGATGCTAATCACAATGCTGACACAGCTGTGTAAGATGGAACCTAGAAGCCTCTGCTTACTTCTTTGCCCTCAAACCCTGCAGGGTTGAAAGCTTGAATCTCTCCCCAGCCTGCTTAATAGACCTGCCTCAACTTTTCCAAACCATGTCCTTTGGCTAAGCAGTGGCTTTCCCAGGAAAGTGTGTGTCACGCAGATATCTCCAGAAGTGGCTGCCCACTTAGCAGGTGTGCCAGAATCATCCTTGCTCTAGGACTCTGAGGGCCAATCCTATAAGGCAGCATTGCCACAATGGCTATGCCCGGCCTGCATCCAAACCAACCTGCCTAGTCCCAACCTGTAGGAGCTGTTCAAAGTCACTTACTCACTCACTCAAGGTCTCTGAAGGTAACTCAACCAAGTGCCCAAGTTCCCCCCACCAAAAAAAAATACAGGGAAGGCCTTCCCTGTCTGCAAACTCTCATTGCTGCTGTATCTGCTGCTGCTACAGCCACCACAACTGGCCACTCACAAACATTTGCCACTTCTCCACTGCTTTCATTCTCCTTTTGGGGTCCTGAAGTCTCCCGCTCCCCCCCAAAGGGATGTTTCTGGGAAAAGCCCACAAGCCAGAGGTGCCTGGAGTCTTCTCTCCCCAGTCTCACCACCCTGGCTGCAAAGAATCTATCTCTATCTGCCATCTTGTTCCACCCTCTACTCAAATTTTTTTGAAAAACACCTCCTACAGCTTCCTGTAGACAAGTGGTGCAAACTGAAATGTCTACAAGCCTAGATAAGTGTCACAGCAAGAAAGGATTCTGTGTCTCCAGATTCCAGCCAATCTCCACTCTAGCTAACATTTGCTGTTTAGGATGGAGGTTGCCAGCATTGCCAGATTTTTCCAATTTTTAAAAGAAACCAAGAGTTTGATGATTGTAAATTGAGCTGCAATAAACAGTCTAGTGCAAATGTCCTTATTACAAAATGATTTTTTTCTTCTGGGTAGATGCCTAGTGATGAGATTGCAGGATCAAATGGGAGGTCTAATTTGAGTTCTTTGAGGATTTACATACTTCCTTCCAAAAAGGTTGTATTAGTTTGTAGTCCCAAAAGCAGCATAAAAGTGTTCCCTTCTCTCCACATCCACACCAGCATCTGTAGCTTTGAGACTTTGTGATGTGGGCCATTCTCACTGGGGTTAGGTGATATCCTCAGGGTAGTTTTGATTTGCATTTCTCTATTGATTAGGGACAATGAGCATTTTTTCATATGTTTGTTAGTGAAAACAGCTTAAGTGCCCACCAAGCCAGGAATGGATTAACAAGCTGTGGTATATGTATACCATGGAATACTATTCAACCACTGAAAAAGATGGTGACTTTACATCTTTTATATTACTTAGATGGAAGTGGAACTCATTCTTCTTAGTAGAGCATCACAAGAATGGAGAAGCAAGAATCTAGTGTACTCTGTTCTAATATGAAGGCAGTAGATGAGCTAATGCAAGGTGGGGAGCAGGGGAATGAGCAAGTAGGGAGAGGGAAGGAGAGAGGGAGATGGGGGTCATTGTGTATGGCACACCTCTTGGGGGCAGGACACAATTATTAGAGGGGCTTTATCTAACAAATACAATCAGCATAACCTAATTCTTTGTACACTCAATAAATCCCAAACAATAAAATAAAAAGAAACCAAGAGTCTGGATATTCTTGTCAATGTTGGCAACTATTTCAAACAAATTCTCAAACCTTGCTGGAGCCAACAAACTCAATCTGACCTGGAGTCTGGTCCAGGCCAGACCTGGAGTCTTGGCTTACAGGATACAGCTGGTCTCTGCTTTAAGGAAGTGTGGAGAGATCCTTTCTGGACAGAAGGAAAGGGCAAGTTTTGAAATGCTTCCCTTTTTCTAAGCTGGGAGCTCACTGCTGCAACTGTTGTAAGACATTAATTCTCACATTGATTGTTTGTCCCAGGCTTCTATTCAAAGCAACTCCCCAGCATGTTTACATTATCCCAGGAGACCACTGAGAGGAGGAAAAGAGAACAAACATTATAATCTCCATGTCTGTATTTTTTAAGTGGAGTTAAACATTCTTCGGATGGTGTGCCCCATAGAAAGGTGATAGAAAAAGTTGCACAATTTCAACTAAATGTCAGGCCTATACTCCTCTCCCCACCCTCCCCATATGAACTTCACATTAATTATCCTTGGTGCATGCTGTTTCTCCCATTCTTTCACAAACACAATGACATTTGGTTAAAAATGCTATCAATGCTGGGTAAGAGACATAAATATTAATTTCAGCCAACCCCCCCATGAAGAGTTTGAAATATATTTTTCCTATGAATTGCTTGATAATTTTTTTTATTTCTGTCATTATACATATTTTAACAACAAACAAAAAATCTTAGTGCTGCTCTTGAAAGAGATCTTCACTGTTCTTCAACCTCCTAAGAGTTCCTTCTCCCATTAAGCTGTCCCCAGTACCCCAAGGAGCTGGTGCTGAGGTTTAACGAAATGCCCAGATGGCTCTGAAGATGTTTATTATAGGGCCCTCCATTGTATTCAAATTAATGGCACCACATTAGCATGGGCTGCCCTTTGGTGCTCATTTGTTCCTGCACTCCGGGGGTTAAAGGAGCCCTGTGCTCTCCAGATGTTCAGTAGCTCTTATAAATGAAAGATTAGCGATTTTCTGCTGCTGCTGCTATTTCCTCTATTCCATTTTAAAGCTGATATTTTCTTTAGGAACTTGCTTAGTGTCTGAGTCAGAAGAATCTCCTCCCCAAGGTATATCAATCAATAGCGTACACAAGAAGAGGAACAAAACATAGAGGGAGACACGGTCTGTATTAATTTGTTGACTGCCATGGTCTTCCAGCGACTGGTGTGTGGACCCTGTGGTTGCACTCCACCTTTTGAAATGTAGATCAAAGACATGTGACATTTTTTCCCACTCTAAAAACAAAAGCCAAAAAGAAAACAAAACAAAAATCATGTGTGTGTGCATGTATGTGTGTGTGTGTGTGTGTGTCTATTTTTTGTTAGTGCTATGGCAGGAATATCAACTTCCTTTTCAAATCTGGCCTGTCTTTCCTCTAAGCAAGAGATGCAGAAGTGTCTGAAATATGACTGTTTGTGACTCAAAGATGCCACCAACAATGTCTTCCCAGGAGAGAAATAAGAAAATTCCCCAAAATGGATTCCAATAAATGAATGCCAGTTTAGCGTCTACCACGCCTGCCTTTTGTATACAGAGACACTCCCCGGTTCCCGCTGTTAGAAGAGCTGTTCAAGCATTGAATAAGTAGAGTTCCAATGAGACGAAACCTTCTGCCTCGGCTGGTGTTTAACAAGCTGTTTTCTTGCTACAACTCAGTCAGGATTTCTGTAGCCTTCACAGAATAACCACATTTCGCATCTTCTAACATGCTTCCAACACTCCTTACCAAGTAGGAATAAAGAGATAGACAAACTTAAACAGTAAAAGAAAGCCTGGTGAGTAATATTAGTTTTGTTATCCTATCAGACAAACGGGAGAAAATGGCCAGTCAGTTGAGAGTGGCTCCTGACCTTTAAGGGCTGTGGTATCTATGATGAAATCTTTAGAGAAGCTTGAGATATGGCAAAATCATATTCCACATGGTGCCCTTCTGAGTTAGAGGTGATGTGGAAGAAGGCTTAAGATGGCAGTATCCATGAATGGATTAATAAATTGTGGTATACGTATACCATGGAATACTATGCAACCTTTAAAAAGATGGAAACTTTACCACTTTTATGTTTACATGGATGGACCTGAAACATATTCTCCTAAGTAAAGTATCTCAAGAATTGAAGAAAAAGTATCCAACTGAAAAGTACTCAGTACTTCTATGAAACCAATTTATACTTACTCACACTTTCTTATGAAAGATGGTTCACAACTATAGCCCAGAATAAAGGAGAGAAATGGAGTGGGAAGGGAGGGGACGGGGGAGGTTTTATAGAGGGAGGGTAAACGGTGGGACCACACCTATGGCGCATATTGCAAGGGTACAAGTCAAATCTATCAAGTATAGAATATAATATGTCTTAACACAATAATCAAGTAAATGAGGCAAAAGCTATATTAGTTTGATGTAAGCACTCCAAATTGTATAAATAAATCAACACATTGCACCCCAGATATGCATAAATGTATTCATAATCTATGTGTATATGACTTAATAATAATAATAATAAAAGATGGCAGTATCACCTCATGTCTTCATGTAAACACAGGCCAGCTTAGAGGATGGGAGCTGTAGCCACATACACATGAAGTAAAGAATCTGAAAGACAACCAGAGATAAAATATTTATCTATATACGTACACACTTGACATCTTCAAGGATGCCAGCCCAGAATGAATTGCTACCACCACAGTAGGAGAGAAAAATCTTTTCCTTCTCATCTCCTAGTCTCAATGGCTGGGATCCAAGATTCAAACTGATAAAAGACAGATGAACAAGAGGAGAAACAGTTAAATTATGTGGGTAAAGCAAGCAAGTACAGGGGCTCACGAGGCGATGAGGAAGGGTCCAGATGACTGGAGCTCATCTCCCATCTTAGGCTAAACAAAGGAGGAGGGTTTGGGGCTTCTGGGCAGGGGAGCGAGTTAAGGGAGGGAAGGATGCGTGTTAGGGTCGTCTTGTTGTGCAGATAACTCTGCCAGGTGCTAAGAATCGTCTACTCCAGGTGGGAGAACATATTTATACATGTAAATTTATACTTTGTTTTTCAGCAGTTAAAGGAAGGTGAAAAGCTTTTCCTGGGTCAGCAGATTCTCAGTTATCTTTAACTCAACTATGCCAGCGTGGCACACTCTGGTACCCTTCACCACCAGCACCACCAGTAGAGGCAGGCTGGCACCCAGGAAACCCTTCTGAAAGAGAAGGTTTCTAGTTTCCTCAAAGGTATGCTTATGCCAGCCAGTGAGAGGCAAAGCCACAAGGTGGAAGAAGCTGTAGGGGATGCCCAGGGTTAAGGAGAGAACCTTCTGAAGGGGTCTGGCCCCTTCCCCAGTACAGGGGAAAGAATGCCGAGCCATGGGTGAGAAAGGAAGGGACGTCTGCGGTAGACTGTGGGGACCCGAGCTTCTCTTTCACTGGTGAGGGTTCACTAGGGAAAGCTCATTACAGGAGAAATTTCCCAAATAATGACAACCCTATGTGACATGGCAAGGGTTTGGAGCAGGCAGCTCCCAGGGAGGAGTTCAGCCGATTGACACAGTAAGTGAGAGGCAGGGGTTAAGCTGATGGAGAAGATTTCAAGGGGAGCCAAGAGGAAGTGATGTGGTGAAAACCAGAGAGAAGAAAGATAGTGGTCAGGGTCAGATAGGCAGGTCAAAAACAAGGTGTGCCCTGCCAGATTTTCGAGAGAAGATTGCCCTCTGATAATTCAACTGTAAAAACAATCTGGCAAAGATAAGAACAGACAGGCAAGCTGGCCTTAAGAAAACAGAATCTCATCAAGCTAGCACAGGGACTAAACAGAAATACAGCTACAGAAAGAGAGTGGACAACAAAGAGACATTGGTTGGCGAGGAAAAATTCAATAGAGTTAAGTTAGTTGAGAAAGCATTTATATGGGAACAAATGAGTACACTAAAAAGGAAGAGACCCAAACCCAAGTTCACCTGCCCCTTTAAGGAGAATGAGCTAATGAACTCTCTTCACCTGCAAGACAGAAGTAAGTCTGGCATCTGTCAGGCTCCCAGCAGGCGTCACCCCAGTAACCTGGCCTGCACTAGGTCATAAACACTGGGGCTTCCAGAAGTTGCCTTGGGGGGAACTGAGACCTGCAGCTGTGGTGGCCTCGCCCTCCCCAAGGTTACTCTTTGCTCTCCACGTGGAGAAGCACAAGCTGATGTCCTGCTGCTCATCTCCGTTGTCATTAGTGGAGTGAGCAAGAACTGGTGGTCAGAATTCACTGACAGCCACTTCAAACTCTCCTACTGCCAGGGAATGCTGGGATATATCAAAGCAGCCAGTAAGAGCGAGCGTCCTCGCTCCATTAGAAAACCAACAGCAGCAGCATTTCACGGGCACTTCAAAACCACCTCCACTGGCCTCAGGTGCTAGAGGGAGTTTAACCTAACACTACTTGCTTCACTCATAAACTGGCATGAAGAATCCGATGATGAGAGTTCGTATTTTAGTTTTTCTTCAGTCCTAGAACCCTTCTCATTCTTTCCAGCAGGAAGTAGATGCAGTCCCCGGCTGGCTTGCAAGTTTCATAACCAAACCAATTTGAGTGCAGACGTGCTAGGGGGTTGATTTGCTTCTCTTTTCTGATACAAAAGAACTAATGAAAGGAGAGGAGGGAGAGGGGTGATGAAATAGCCAATTCAGTCTGGGAAGCATGCTGTCTAAAGAAGCAGCTTTGCTTTGCCGATGGCCCAGGTACTCCAGAATAGAAGGTGTGGAGGTTAGGGGAAAGTTGCCCTTTCTCTGGAAAGTTCACTGAAAGATCAGCTCACAACAATCTGCCACAATTAAGGCAGATTAATAAGAGAAAGGTTTATCAGTACCGTGCACATGGGGAGAATCGCACAGTATCACCCAAAATGTTGATGAAGTTCAGGTATCTTTATATCTGTGTTTTTGGTGGGGAGGGAAAATGGGTAATACAAGTACCTCTTTTTAGGAGTGACAAATAGCAGTAGGGAGGACAAATGGATGGAGGAGACAGATTGACTTGTAAATTAATCTGAGAGACAAGTATTCTATGTTTCAAGTGATTTGGGCCAGTCCCGGTTGCATCCTGTACCCATACAGCAACATATGGAGATAACAGGGAAAGGAAGGGAAGCCCATCGTCCCCTTTGATCTTTTGATCAGGTCAGTCTAGTTTATGCAGATAGAGGGAAGCCCCTTTCCAAGGTTTTCTGATCTTCAATGGCCTTTACGTCAAAATACTCTTTTTACCAAGGAGTCACATTTGGGGGTGAAATTTTTGAGACCTTTCACATGAATTCATCTAGCTCAATCTTCTGACACTCAGCATATATAACTTAATCAACTTGCAAGGTTCCGATAAGCTTCACTTTCAGAGTGTCAGTTCTGTTCCAGGAAGAAGTCACCACAGCCAGGTGACCAGGCAAAGCACATCTCCCATCCTCCTCCAAGTCCGCGAAAGCCTGCCCACGGATGGCAGCAGAGGGGTGAGGGGCAGAACTTCCTTGTTGTGGAGCCTGCATGTACATAATTCCAATAGCCAACAATATAGGCTGCTCATTTCATAAAGACAATACACACAAATCCTAATACTAGGTACAGATAAATAGGTTATCCTATTTGATGGTGATGATGAAATAATTTATTAAGAAAGGAATAAGAAAAGGTACTGGACATCTCTTCCCTGGGGAGCAGCAGTGTGTCATGTGAGCCACCTCTCCTTCTTCCCCTACCTCCAGGGGCAGGTCTTACAGGCATAAGCCAATCCCCTAGGCAGAGCAATTTGGCAATTCATTAAGGTTGGAACCTAAGTTTACCCAATCAGAAAGACATCTGGGTTTCCCTTCCCATGGTCTTAAGATTCCCTCTTTCCCCAAAAAAAGAAGAAAAGGAAAAAGGAAAAGCCTACATGTGTTCTCTCTCTCTCCTCTCTGTTCCCCCAGGAAGGAGTCATGTAGCACCTCCATGCAATGGCTCTGGCAGCCCTTTTGTAACCATAGGGAGCCAGTCTTAAGGTGAAGCTGATAGTATAGAACGTGGACCAAAGGGAAGGAAAGAGACTAGGTCCTGGTTTACACTGTTTGTCTACTGAAAACACTCTAATTATGAACTGTGCAGCTACAGGCACCAAAAAATTTGTATTTGTTGTTTAACCCAGTGGGAATTGCGCTTTCTGTCCCTTGGAACCAAAAACATCCTGACACTCAGGAGACAAGTTAGAACACAACTCACTTGGGCCTAACATGAGGGAAGTGTGACCACCCCCGTTAGTGCCAGCTCCACCTTTGCAAAGACAGAGACAGACTCAGGAATGAGGGAACAGAAAGTCATGAGAGCCACCCACCCATTAGCGCCTCTTCTCCTCTCTCTTCCCATAAAACTAGGAAGCAGCCATGTGGGAAGGAGCAGGGAAAGGAGAGAGTGAGAAGCAAGGTGGGGGAAAGGCGCCAAGTGGAATGTGCCGGCATCACCCCTGGGCCGCCCCAGCTTCCCATGTGGCATTCCACAGGGAACACTTCCTGGAACTGCGTTTGCTCTTCTGGGCCATGGACTTAAAAACACAAATATTAGCGTATGAAACTGAGCTTAATATGCTTTCCTCAATAATTTCAAGTGGAATGAACTTTGTTATTGATACTATCAGGAATTCCAAGCATTTGTTTCCCCAAAGAAATCCGTGTCCTACACACAATCCTAGGCACTAACTGGCCCACTTCAGCATCTTCCCTGCCCGGACGCAGAGACGCTTTGAGGCGCGGTCAAAATCACTGGAATTGCTGGCTCTGACTTCCCGTGATCAGGATAAACAAACCTCTATCCAGGCAAATAAAACTCTCGAGTTTGCTTTAGTTCTCTGCTTTCCCAAGCCACCGTAGTTAAGTCTTCAATCCAAGATGCCTCTGAAATAGCTTCCAAGGAGTTTAAGTCTTCTTTTTTTCTTTCCTGGAGATCTTAAGTATAGTAATTTCATACTCTGTCTCGAAAAGATACTATGCCATTATTTTCCCTCCATTATTATAGACACCTAAGAGAACCCATCTTCAAAGAGATCAGTTGTCTTGTACAGCCAGGATGTGGGAAATCCATCTGTCACTCAGCACAGTCAAAAGCGGAGAGAAATTTATAATATAGGTTGGCTGCCGTGAGGCATGAAGAGACTTGTGACAAAATTGAAAGGCAAAAAAGTTTTGGGGACAAAGTCAGTACATGCCATCTGTATGGGCCAAGAGTCCTCTCCCAAATGAGGCAATAATAAAGCTAGAGGAAGAACAGGAAGACCAGGAAAGGGGAGAAATCTTGGGAAACAGTGTGTTTGTCAAGGGGACCCTGAAATCGTCACATTTTTTCCACACAGTTTGCTGATCAGCCAGAAGGAGATTAGGACAGCTACAAACCATCCCTTTAATGTTTCCACTTAAGTCACCTAAGAACGGAAAGTGCAGGATTTTTGCCCTGTGGGAGGAATCTTTGCCTTGTCCTTTTTTTTGCCACTAGACAAAAAGTACGTGAAACCCTTATTGACCCAGGAATTAAGTTATCATGATTTGGGGGAACTTTAAAATGGCCTCAGAGAATAGTCAATGCTGAAAGTCTTACTTCTACTAATCCCCTACATCTCCCTCCGTTATTGGCGTTTTCTTGGCTCCCTCACTGCTGTGCCTTCCTTCTTTTATGTCCTCTTTTCCTATTTTATGGTGTAGATCACCTCTGGGCAGCCCTTCCATCCCACCCTTCTGTGGCCGACTGTTTATGCTGAACTTTGGCAAGGACGGGTCAATGAAAGCACACTCACACACTCACACACATGCACACTCACATACGCACACACATACATGCATACACTCACACTCACACACACTCACATACACACATGCCCTCACATGCACACACTCACATACGCACACACGTACACTCACACACGCACGCACACACACAGACATGTCTAGTTTCTCTCCTGCTCACAGCCCAAACCTGCTTCAGTACACAACTACTAAGATGTTGTTGATTCTCCATGGAGGGGGCAAAGAGGCTTCCCCAAAACATTACCTTCAGCCCTGGGCACAAGCCTGTCCACAATGGCAACAAGAGCCCGCCTGCGTGGGTTCTAACTGACTCCCAGACAGCGTGCACTGATTGCCCTGCATTACCGCAGTGTCCACAATTCATCCCAACACCCCAAGGAGGGAGCACACACTACTAACTCTTCCCGCAGCCAAGAAAAGTGGCACTTCAAGCAGTTAATGCATTTGGCCAAGGTCACAGAGCTAGGAAGAGGTCACCTAGAATTAAAACCCAGGTCTGCGTGGCTCCTGAGAATTCTCAACATCCAAGCTGCTTTGACTTTATCCCCTGAGCAGTGACCGTGGGGACACACCGAAGAGCAGAGGTTGAGGGGTATCTCAGGACAACGGCATCTTTTGGATAGAAACGACATGATCTAGAGAGTGGCGCTGGGCATCGCCCTGGCAAATGAGCCTGACGGGTTTATTCATCACGCCCTCACCAGCTGACAGCGGAGTCCCACCTCACCTCCATTTACCACTAAGGGAGGTCGCATGCTAAAGATCTGGAACCACAGAACTCCCAGGCCCGTGAGGAGCACAGCCAAGCCCTTCATTTACAAAGCCAAGTAAGATTATGTGAGAACGTTAGAATAATCTCAGATCAGAGTCATTTTCCTCTGCTGCCCCTCCTTTTTTGGTTTTAAAGAAGGTCAGAATGAAGTTATTCCATCCAAAACTGTAAGAAAAAATGCTAAATGTCAAGCGATTTCGGCATCTTTCAGTAATAGATTATATTCTGTATTAACCCACAGGGATGTCTTAAGAAGAGGTGAACTGCTTCTCTTTCTTGTCACTTTTTCCTCACACTGTTCTCGTGGTTATTATTACGGTTCACTCAACACTCAAATGGCAACATTTAAGTTGATCAAGCATAAAAACAGACACGGGCTCTGTCCCAGGGATCTCCCCCCCAAGTCAGAGATAGCTGCGGAAACAGAGCTGCTGGGGAGCCGGTGGTGGTGGTGGCGGTTCTGTCCTTTCTCTTTCTTTTGTGCATTGTTCTAAAGGAGAAGCCAGTCAGGTTCACCATTCAGTGCAGACAAAACGGTCCTCTTTATCTCTGAAGGAGCCACTTAGATCAACCAAACTGGCCACAGGATGTCACTGTTACTCCACACACACACAATAGCCAGTGCTCCTTTCTGCCAGGGGCTGGATCTGGCAGGACCCGGGCTCCCCTCAGCCTCCCCTCTTACAGAATTGTCATCCCTTTGGGTGGTGTGCCACCAGCCAGCCGCGCGTGCCCTATAAAAGCCATTGTGCCTGACCCATTGTCTCAGTCTTCGTATTGTTCTGTATCAAAGGGGAAAGGAAGAGAAAGAGAAGTGAAAAGAAGCAAAGGGGCAGCGTGTCTCTCACATCGCAGGTGCTCCAAGAGTTGGACTTTGAACGTTCTATGACCGCGAATAAAACCAAGGGTCTTTTCATATATTTCAGAGTGTTATATGAGGATAAGAATATCTTTTGCTTATCTTCATTTTCTACCATTTCTGGAAAGGATATGGAATATTTAAGTGGTCAGTAAGCCATCTTAACTCTTCACGGGCTTGCTGCTTCACACCCGAGCCTGACATGAGGCCAACATCTGTGAAACACTTTCCCTTCCCCCCAGTAAAGCACCTGCCACCCACTCCTGAAACATCTCCCAGACTTGGGGGCCAGGCAAGGTCCAGGAAGAATGTATGCCCTGCAGCTGGCAAGTGAAGGCCACTTCAAAGTTGGCCTGATGAGATTCCCATCAGGGAGCACAGCAGTAGCCACCATTGAGCAAGAGAATCGCCTGGATTCCTGGCTTCCACCTAGTCCTCTTGCCCTTTGCAGCCCCTCAGAGGGATGGTTTTCTAGCCATGGCTCCTCCACACTCCAGTTCCCCCCTGCCCCCGCCACCCTCAGCATAGAGTCTACAAGGTCATTGGCACAATATGGTTAAAGTGAAAATCTAAGACAAACGTAACCAAGGGGGGAGGGAGTTTGGGGTAGTCAGAGAGTCATTTAACAACATAAAAAGAAATCACAGAATAAAGGTACTTTGAATCATAATGAGGGGGAATGACTTTGGCCTTTTAAAAATGACTACTTTATAATGTAGCCTAGAAGTAGCTTTCATTTTGATGAGAATAAAAACAGTTGAAACTTCTCTGCCACAAGTCACCCCACATTAGCTACACCATAGTAGCAGTAAGGATAAAAGTGAAGAAAGTAGGCAGTTGCCAGCAGAGCAATCATTTAGGAAAGAAATGTATCATTTCAGCATTTGCTAAGATGTGTGCAGTAGCTAAGAGGTAGAGCTACATCTACAAAGTCTGACAATGAAATGTGTAAACTCATCCTAGAAAAAGTGCTACATCCCTCGCTACATCCCTAACCATGGTCACCTTTGAAGTACTTCCCCTGAGAAGCTTTACACTGACACCTGTGCCTAGTCTACCCCTCAAGGCAATTTTAGAACTCTTTTTCAGGAATGGCCATCAAAGCTGTGGCCATGCGGCACACAAAAATATGCAACAGCAATAATGAATGCCACTCAGCAAGACATCCCACCATGTGGACAACAAACACAACTGTGAGACACAGATATACCAAGCTTTTAGAACCTCATAGAGGTGTTTGTGCAGGGCGGCCATTGTAAGTACATGCATGGTGGCAAGTTCACGAACTATTACCAGACATCATATGATAATATTCTACTGGTCGTTTCAGAAAAAACTTCCAAAATTGCTTTGCAAGGTGGACGAGGCACTGGCTTTGGTGCATAGCTTCCAAAGGGAAATACCTCAAAGGTGACCATAGTGATATTCAGCAATGAGGGATGTAGCAATTTTTCTAGGATGAGTTAGCGAACTTTAATGTCAGACCTTATATGTAAATGTAGCTGATAGAGTCTACGTTAATTTCCACATTGATGATCTTTTTCACATACCAGTCTCAATGTGAGAAAGCTTTCATTATTCTGACTTGAACTGGCTTGGATCAGTGTGAGGAATGAACAGCATGAGACATAGGAGAAAAGCAATGGGCTAAAGGGAGCTGAATAAGGCACAGAAGGAACCCAGGCCAGGACGACTGCCTTAACTGCACTTGCCTCAGAACTTGAGAAATTCCCTAATGGACATGGTTTAGATTTTTTTATATATATTAAATGATAGCTGTGTACATTAATGCAATCATGGGGACATGGTTTAGAATTAATGCCAGAATAAAATATCCCCGATAATTGCAATTTGTTTCTCACTCATACGGCAGATTTTTTGGACCATCTACTTTGTTAATCTTAAGTGTAAAGACAGTGATAAACAAGGTAGCATGCTCCCTGCCCTCATGAAGTTAACCAGGAGACAGGTAAATATGCAGCTATAACACAGAGTCACAGGGTTGTGTGTGATAAAGGGTTTGGCTGGCCCACATCCCTAGTTCCTAGGACCTAACCTCTAAACCAGTGTTTTTCAAACTTTTTTTTAATCTCACTGCACACTTGAGCCTGTAGTTAAACTTCCATAGCACACTTAAATTATGTTCATCAAAAAAAAATTTTTTTAAAGAATATACTTACTATGCTTTGAACTCCTTTTAAAAATAATTGTATTAGTGATCTTTAAAATTTTCCAAGACACAAGTAAGATCCTCTCACAGCACTAGTTGAAAATCACTACTCTAAACTCTTGAGATTTCAGAGAGATTGGAATGGTTACTCACGTGGAGTTTCTCAGACCACACCTGCTATTTATGCGAGATGACTCAGCATGGGGGCTGGCCACCACAAAGACCAGCGGTATGATTACAAGTTGGGGCATGAGCCTTGAAGGTCAGCCTCACCTTCGTGGAGAAGAAGGGGCCTAGAGACAGAGTTCAGTTGAGTGCCAATGATTTAGTCAACCAGTTGATATAAAGAGGCCTTAATTAAAACAAGTTCAGGTGATCCTCCCTGGTCCCTCATTCATATGCCAGGAAGGTAACGCATCCTGAGGACTTTGGGCGCTCTCATTTTGGTGACATCCCAGACCTCTCCCTCTGCCCCTCTTCTGCCTGGTTAAGCACAGCCCGTTCAGTGAGTTCTGTGAGTCCTTCTGGTGAATTATTGAACTTGAGGGGCATCTGTGAGGATCTAGATTTATACCCAGCTAGTTATAGTTCTGTATTGTTCATAGACAGAAGTTGGGGTGGACCCTGGGCCCCCAAAAGTATGGGTGATGTCAGACATGTTGAGCAGACTACCATCTGTGCTGAAGACTGTCCTCAGTCTGCAAAGCTTGGCCCCACTCTGGGCTGTAGCACACAAGGGAGAGTACTCAGTTCAGATTGTGGTGGAGAAGAAATGCCAGGAACCCTTCCCAGAAACACCCTCTATGGCACCTGCAGGAGGGATGTTAAGCATTTTGAGCTCAAAGTAATTCTTTAGAAAAAAAATCCAATTCCACAAAGGATATTTTGTTCTCAGCAAAGAATTGTCATTTTTTCAAAGATCCAAGATACAGAAATACTTCCCGTTTTGCTCAGGCATTTCCCCTGACTGTGGTGGACCCAGGCAACAACCAAAGAAGTTCAGGCTCTTAGAGAGCATAGATCGGATGAATGGCTAACCACACCCCAAAATGGCACTGTGGCTATCCAGGCTTTGCTTGGTGGATCTCTAGGTTACACAGAAGCATCATGGTGGAGCCTGGGGGTCATCCACTCACAGTCTGCACTCTGCCTCTCACAGAAGGGAGATTTCATTAATCTCCCTTTGCAGAGAAATATTACTAGGCACTGAAAGTTCATAGATTTATTTAAAATAAACCATAAGTTCCTAATAGAGGAGGCAGACCATCAAAGTATAATTTGGTAACAAACTTCCTCAATTGCCTTTTCTTTTGAAGGCGCTTATTGATGAAGTGCTTCCTTGGTGAGTGCAATTCATTCCATTCCTCCCTTCCCTCCCTGCCAACCTAAATACACTCTCCTTCAGGATCTGGTAACAACTCTAAGGAGAAAATGACTGAAGAGACTTAAATCGTTTACCCTAGATGGCATGTTTCAGCACTGAACATACTACCCTAGATTGAAATGATTTCTACGTAAATTTGTCACCTTAGTCTTAGTCTACACAAGAACATACAGCATATTTGTACCCTCAGCCCCCAGCATAGAGGCAAGATGGTTAGTCAATAAATGTCTTTTCAGCCAAAAGAGGTTAAATAATAACTCTTACCAGAAAGAGAAATCTCTAGTACTATAATTTCTGGGATCAGAACATAGCCCTGTTTTGAGTCAACTAATATTGGGGCAGAATGCCCTGGTGAGTCCAACCCTGGTCAGTGATTACCTGGACAGTGCCCAGATGCACACACCAGGGGAGACTGTTACATCATCCACTTCCTCCTTCTTGTCTTCATTCATTCAACAAACACTGATTGAGCACCTGGCTATAATTGCTGGGGATATAGCTGGGAACAATGCCATCCTAACAGAGCTTACTTTCTCATGGAGGAAACGGCATAAATAAGTAGCGTGTAGAGTCTATCATTATGGCAATTAGTGGTAGGGGCACAAAGCAGAGACAGTGGAAAGGACACATTGGTGGTGAGGGATGCAATTTCAGAAGAATCACCAGAAGGGGCCTCAAATTTGAGCAAAGACCTACAAGGGGTGAGGACAAGCTGAGTGAACTCCAGGGGAAGAACATCCACTCAGAGGGCACAAAAAGTGCACAGATTTGGAGATGAGGGTGTGCCTTGCATTGCAAAGAGAGGCGAAGAGATCAAGGTGGCAGGAAGAGAGCTGAGAGCAGAGAGGAAGGAGTCAGCTGAGAACACCTAGCAGCAGATTCTACCCCAAATGGCACAGACAGCCTTTGGGAGGTCTCAAGCAGAGCCTACGATCTGACATGCTTTAACAAGATCATGTGAGCTGCTGGGCTGAGAATAGGTTGCAGGGAGCAAGGGGGTGCAGGGAGACCAGCCAGGAGCTATTGCAGAAGCCCAGCAAGAGACACGGGCAGCTGGGACCAAGGTAGTAGTGGTCAAAGTAGAGAAGACAGTCAAACCTGGGTAGAATTTGAAGGTAGAGATCACTGGGTTTATTAACAGATCAGATATGGAATGCCAGTGAAAGAAGGGAGTCAAAGACGACCCTGAGGTTTGGTGCTAGCTCCTGGAAAGATGACCCTTACTAAGATGGAGAGGGCTAGAAAGGAGCAAATCTCAGAAGAAAATATCTGGAGTTTAGATGTTAGTGGAGACCCACTAACCTGCTGGGCACTCAAGTGTTCTCATCCTGATGAGGAGGTAATAATTATACATTAGTGTCTCTATATATTTTACACAAAGAGAGAGAGAGAGGAATGAGACAGCAACTTAGGGGAGAGGTCCAGACTGGAGATAGGTCCAGTTTGGAATTAACAGCTTCCAGATGGCATTAAACTCCAGAGAAGGAATGAATTTATCAGGGAAATGAGGAAAAACAAAGGAGACAATATTCATCAATTTCCTAGAATTGACATCAATACCAACCTGCACTCCACTAATCACATCCCACTCCCAGTCTTTTCTTGCCTGTAAATCCAAGACCAAACCCACTGAGTCTTTTCCACAGCAGAGAGAGGTGAACTTGAACTTGGGATGAAGGTGCAGCCGTGGCCTCTCACAGTGTAGCTTGTGCCTGGCAGGGTAGTGTTCCGTGCATTGGGACCTTGAGAAGAAGTAATTATTTCAATGTAAATACAATCCAAAGTGGCTCTAAAATTTCCTAAAACTAAAATGAGGGTAGGGTGGAAGGTTGCAGTTGGGGAAGGGACAAATAGCATCCCTTTTTCACCTTCTATCCTTGTCCTTTTTTGAGAAAGTGAAGGCCGTGTCCCTGCTTTCCCTTATACTTTCTTGTGGGTGACTTTAAGCAGCTCCACAAGCCACATCATGTGTCATTCAATAAAGCCAAATGTCTACATGCATACCTACATGTGATTCAACAAACGTAATGTCAGAGAAAATGCACAAATCAGGAAGAAAATAATTTGCCAATCCAGGAGTCTCAATTTGGGGCTCAAAATTTTTTAAAAAATCTAACATCCTCCCTTCCCTGTGCTGCATAACAACAAAAAGATTCAGAGGCTTGCTCCTAACTGTGGCAGAGGCAAAGGAGTGCCAGAGGGTGAAGGCCCCAGGGACAAGGGGGCACGGAAGAGTCTTAGGCAAATGCTCCATGAATTTGCTGTCTCTGAAAAAAACATGAACATTTCCAAGAAGAAGAGAGTTTAAGTTCAAAGACAAACATCACTTCTTCTTGACGCCTCTAAAGGGCGATCCCTTCATCTTGGAATCCCAGAAGCCAAGATAAGATGGGGAAGTCAAAGCCTACAGCAGCTGCTCACTCAAAATTGCAAAGCTGGAAGACTCTAAGCCCAAATAAAGAGCCCACATCTTCTGATCGCCAGTCCAGAACATTCTCTACATCACAGCAAACTAGTTTTGAACTTAAAAGAAACAAAAGAACAAACAAAAACTCTCATTAAGATTTGAATCATCTGAATTTAAATAACCCAAGCTCTCTACTCTGTATTAGTGATAAAATACTTTCCTAAGTTGTAAAAGTTCAAGGTGCCCCAATGAGGCAAAACACCAAAGTCCTTAAACAAGAAAGGTGGGATATGAAAATATTACTTTCATCACTGGCAGAGTTGATAGTGGCGGTCTGGTTTCCAGCTGTGGGCAAATGGCCTTTCTGGAGCCTCCAGATGGGACAGCCTTGTGCACCCCATCCGCACAGGATGGGGTCGGCCCGTGAAATGTACAATATGGGAGACAGAGCACAGGCACGCTCCCCTGGGGAAGAAGAGCTCCGCCTGGGCTCGACCCCCTTCTTCCTTGAACCCACCATTAGATGAAATCTCTCCACCCCTCTCCTGGGAAGAGAGAGGCGGGGCTGTGACTGCTAGTGAAGCCACGCCATGTGGCAGTCACTTCAGAAGACTGGAAGCCACGCGAGGATTATGCTTCACAAGAGGAACTACAGTCCCCTAAGTGACAAGACAGTCACAGTAGTATCTCCGACGGCAAATTATGTGCAAAGCATCTGGCCCGGTGCCTGGAGCATGGTAGGTGCCCCAGAAATGATAGTTATTATAATGGAGCAGAAGGAAAAGGCCAGAGGGAGGGCAGAGGGGGGAGGGGAGGAGGGAGAGAGGGGCGCACCGGTTGGGGGTGGGGGGCTGGAGAAGACCCAGGCAGAGAGCCTGCACGTGTGGGCGGACGCACGTGTGCAAGAGCAGGCGGCCTGGTGGGGCCCCACATGGGACCGTGGAGACGTGATGCTGGAGGGAACAATGTGCGTCTGCAGTGTGCTGGAGCCAGAGCCACTGTAACCGAGTGCTGTGCTGAATGAAGTGGAAGAAATGCTATTAAACCCGTGACTCCATGAGGTAATAATATTCCCAGCGAGCCCACGCCTACAGAAATACGCCCAGCAAGCGGGCTTTCCAGGAGCCCCCTCTAAGTTATAACAAGCTCCCTATCTCCCGCTGCCAGGATGCAGAGAAAAAATGAAAGCCAGTTACCAACTACATTATAAACTTAGTGACCTGCTTCACCTCCCTTGGTTTAGTGACGAGCTCCGCTGCCTTTTGGGCACGGAGAAAGAAACATAAGGCAAGGATTAAGTTTCCTGGCTTTTGAAGTCATCAAGAGTCAAAAATGCTTTCAGCTGGCGTTTCTCTATGTTATTCAGTCAGCTTTGATGGATTTATTTTCTTTGCCCTATTTCATACAAGTTGCTGGGGCCAATTTCTGCACATGGCCAGGGAGGTTTATTAGGTGGACACTAGGTGGCGCTGTCTCCCCAGACGTCTCCGTTCTCTTTTAGGCATTGCAGAGACCGATTTCATTAAAGTCGTCCTTAGAGCTTTCTAACTTGCAGTAAAGAGTGAGGAATTCAATGGTCAGAAAGGCACTCACTTACTTTCTCCAATCTGTGGGTCTGTGAGCCCCAGGAGAGCGGTAGAATCCTTTATGCACTTCACACTCTCACAATTTTATTTCTCTCTGTAGCAAGAGGAGCAATTAGAAAGTAGCGCTGAATTCAGATACTCAGAGTCAGCAGTGTTCTTGTTCATTTTGGACTCATGCATTTTGATTCGTTTTACAAGCCTTTTTTTCTTATTACAAATTACCAATGACTTTCCAATTTATTCTTTATTTCATTCTATGACAGGGTACTTGAGGACATTTCTATTACTGCTAAAAGACAAGATCTCTGGTATGGATCGGAGACCAGGAGATTGTGAGTCTTGCAGTTCTGGAAGAGACTGAGTAGTATTTTCCCCTGGGATTTATGGAATAGCAGCAATGGTAGCAGGCTGGGGTAGGGGGAGTATCAGCTGTGAAAAGAAGACAGTGCCTTAGCACAGTAAAGCCCCTTTGCTAACATCACACAGCACAGTTAGGCCCTAGGTCTCCTGCTTCCGGATGCAAGGCTTTCTTTATGACACTCCACAGTCTCCTTAAGTCAAATGTCTACACATGCTTGGCTTGATAACGCGTGTTACATGTCTGAAAATTGTTACCAGGCTATATATGTAATTCTAAATAGAAATGCCAAGAAACCCAGTGGCTCCTAAGCAGCATGTATAGATTCAAGAGAAAAGCAATATTCTAACTTCTGGCAAAACATCAAGTATCAAGGATATCACTTACCACGGCTGATTTTATAAGGATGCCACAGAGAGACCAGCAAACTGCCTCATTCCAAGTATCTGCCATGGTTCCTCCCAGGGGCCAGGGAGCTAGGTGGCAGAGGCCCAGACTTTTCTCTCAGATCTTTTCTCTGAAGTGTTCCCAATCCCTCTGCTCTCTGTCTCTCTCTCTCTCAAGAACCTGGCCTCCCAAAGCAGAATTAATCAGAGCATGGGCTTATGATACCAGCTTCTGATGACAATGTGTATAGCCTGTGACTGGAGGAATGAATCTGATCTTAAATTAAAAATCTGTGCTTTCCTTGATATTTACAGATACTTTTCTTTGGACTGGAAAACCTGGAATTTGTGTCAGTCAGTTTTACACTAATGTGTATTTTGCATGCTCTCTAACTTTAATTACCAAAGGATTAGCGTGTTTCTCAAGCGAAGGGTCTACTCATGTTTCTGGTATCCCTCCCCCCAGTTTCATCTAGAAACTGGAATAAGCCACTTGATTCTGCTAGTTTGGATTTTTTCTGATTATGAAAACTAAATTGCTCACTTCCAGTTACAGGCAAAATGTCCAAAAATTCAGGTTTGGGGTTTTTATTCCCTTTGTCATTAACAACACGTGAAAACTTTTACTAGTACCATTAGATACCAATTTTAAATCAATTAAAATAGAAATTTAAGAGTTGCTGGGAGGGAGGAATTAAGGAAGTAAGTATCCCATTTTCTAGAGAATGAAATAATATAAATGAAATACATTCATTTATTAACTCATTCAGGTGTTCGTTTATGGAACATTAATTCTTTTATGTAGACAACACTTGTTACATTATGCTTATTACACATCAAGAACCTCAGGTCTTGGGAGGAGAAGATGGTGAGCCAGAATCACCTAGTCCATAAATATTCTGTGACTAAATGAAAAATTAATGAATGAGTTGCATAAATATTATTTTTTTTAATTGAGACAGAGTCTCATTGTGTCACCCTCAGTAGAGTGCTATAGAGTGATGTGGCATCATAGCTCACAGCATCCTCAAACTCTTGGGCTCAAGTGATTCTCTTGCCTCAGCCTGCCTAGTAGCTGGGACTGCAGGTGCCCACCACAACCCCCTGCTATTTTTTTTTTTAAGCAGGCCCAGGCCAGGTTCAAACCTACCAACCCTGGAGCATGTGGCTGGCACCCCAACCATTGAACTACAAGTGCCCACGTTAATGTTATTTTAATTCCACTTTTTGGACATAAAAATACTTTATTCTTTGTTATGTACTTTGATTTTTTTAGATTGTTTTAAAATTTATTTTTTTAATTGATATAATAATTGTGCATGTTTATGAGCTACATAGTGATATTTGATGCATACAGTGTACAATGATTGGATCAGGGTAACCAGGATATCCATCATCTCAAACATTTGTCATTTCTTTGCATTGAGAACATTCAATATCTTCCATCTAGCTATTTTGAAACTATATGTTATTGTTAACTATCATCATCCCACAGTGACAGAGAACACTGGAAGTTATTCTTCCTATCTGGCTATGATTTTGTATCCTTTAACAAATCTTTCCCTATTCCCCTGAATTTTGTTTAATTGATTTCACTAATATATGATCCAGCTATAAAAAATGTTTCCCTGCTCTGGGCTCAATGCTTTCTATTTGATTCAAGTTCTTTTATGATGAATACGTGCAGCTTTATCTTCTGCTAATAACCAATTTATTTCCTTGGTGGTAGCCTGGCCTTTGGGAAATTCACAGTCCCCAAAATCAAGAATCTAAATGTCTCCAGGGTCAAGCTGGTGGTATCAAAAGTGAATCAGGCTGGGCTAGGCTAAGACTAAGGTAAACCAGAGAGCAGAGCTCAAGTACTTCTAAAGGGGCAACTGGTGATTGTTGTCTGGGGAAACAAAGATGTTTTAGAAAATCTGTACTGCTAAACAAAATCTCTTATTTTTAAATGATAACAAAAGATGTTGTTAGAACACTGTTCAGGCCAGATAAAACATGTTTGGGGGCTGGATCCAGGCTGTCAGCCTGAAACCTCTGATGTATAGTTTCGGATTAAATGAGCCTTTTAGAGAGAATAATAAACTTAATCCACTAAAATTAGTTCAGAAATACCTGGCTTTATGAAGATGGCTGTCTTCTTAGCTACAATTTTTTAATTTCTAAATGGGGACATTTGATAATTATACAGAGAGCCATCCTATCGGTACATTCTCTTCATATCACCAAAACAATAAGCTCATGCAGAAGTCTGAACCAGAAGTGAGGAAGAACCTTTGCAGGGAAAAGTTACTTACATTTTAGCCTCTTTGATATTGTTAATGAAAAATAAACAATTTGAACTTCTGTAAAAGGCTTCTTATCACATGGAAGAATAAGAGATTTGTATAATCTTAGCAGAATCTAGTATAACAGCTCAAATAAATCAATACATTTATTATGCAAGCAAGGCTACAAAAGAATTTCTATGTTGTTACTCCATAGTTTCTCTTGTAAAAGCGAAGAAAAAATCTGTTGGTGCTTTACATCATTTATTCACTCAGCAAACATTTATGGAGCTCCTAGAATAACCAGGCATCCTGAGATACAAAGTTAATTACTCTCTGAAGGCTTTTCGGTATGCGGAGTCTGCCTTTCAATAAACTGTGCTCCATACAAATTACTCTCTAACAAATCTATTATAAAATAGTTCTGATATCCTGATAACGGTGACGTGAAGAGGTCAGGTGATTTCTGTTTAGAGAAAACAAGCATAAAAATGGACAAAATTTTTTTTTAAAATGTGTTTCAAAAAAAAGGGAGTTTCAGCATGCAGAAACCTACTGAAGGTGAAAAACAAATTAAGAAGCATTTATTCCAGTACACAACAACTGCTAAAGCTTTGAGTACGAATGATGGAAGTCTAGGGCTGGAAATCTGGGCTGTTCTGATGCTCTCCTTCCTCAGCTCAGTTGCAAGAATATAGCCATAGCAACTTGGGGTGGCTGCAATTTAAAACAAACAAACAAAGAACTTTGCTTCCAAAGAAGGGAGACTTGCCTTGGGGTATGAGGGGAAGGGCAAACTTTTATGATGTTCACAGCTAAAAATGGCAGATTTGGTTTATAACATACTAAAAAACTTCAGTTTTCTAGACCAAGATTGTGTTTCCTTTTTTAAGGTGAGTGACCAATCAGCCGGAAATTTAATGGGGCAATCTTGGAATTTAGAACATCATAGAAGGGCTGAGATAAGCTGCCCGCATATCCCTGGCTGACTGCTAAACTGCACATATGGGAAGATCCAAAGGACCCTTAGGAAATGTGAAACCAAGGGAGACTTGAGAACTGGCTCCAAATTTGAATGTGTTCTTCAGTCACACACAACTCAATTGGCACAGTAGAGAAGTCTAATGGGTTCAAGGTGTTTGAACAGAACTTGAGCCCAAATCATTAAATGACTATTAAACTGTACAGACAGAAGAATGACCCCTAGAGAGCCAGATTAAAAAATAGAAATAGGAAAAACAGATGGGCAGAAACATCAGCATTTGCACACTATGAGAAAGATGAATTCCACAATATAAACTACTAGACATGTTAAAAAAAGCAGGAAAGTATCAACCATACTTGGGAGGGGCAATATTAGAAACTAGATGTTAGTCTTAATGCACAAGACTTCAGACAGCTATTAAAAATATATTGAAAGATAAATGAGGTAAAAGCTATGTTAATTAGTAGGATGTAAGCACTCCAATTTATACAAATAATCAATACATTGAATCCCACAAAGGCATAAATGTATTCATGATCTATGTATATATGACTTAATAAAAAAGAAAAAAGAAAAAAAAATTGAAAGAATTAAAGAAAACTAAAAAAGAACCTCCCAAAACAAAAGAATGAAAACTATGTAATAAAAAAACAAAGAATTAAAGAAAACAATATTCAAAGGGTAAAGAAAAATATACTAATAACCAGTCAACAAATAAGGAGTCCCCAAATAGAAATAGAAAGTGTATAAAAGAGCCAAACAGAAATTCTAGAGTGTATAACTGAAATAAAAAATTCATAAAAATAAATGCAAACTTGAAATGGCAAAAGAAAGAAGGCGGCACTTTAAGATAGATCAATAGAAATCATTAAATCTGAAGAACAGTGAGAAATAATGAAATAAAGGAAATTGAACAGATGCTCAGAGACTCAGTTGACAATGTCAAGAATTCCAATATATGTGTAATGGAAGTTCTGACAGAGAGATGAGAAACATATAGAAAAATAGCTGAAGGAATTATGGCTGAAAATTTCCAAAACTGGATAAAAATTATTTGTTTACAGATCTAGAAAGCTCAACAAATATCAAATAAAATAAATACAAAGAGAACCACATAGAAACTCATCATTGTCAAACTGCCAAAAGCCAAAAAACAAAGATAAAGTCTTAAAAGCAGAAAAATGATTTACCATGTACAAAAGGATTATATAATTAGCAGCTGACTTTTCATCAAAAACAATGATATTTAGCAAGCAGCAGAATAATATATTCAAAGCTTTGGAAGAAAAAAAGTCAACCAAAAATCCTATATCCAGTAAAACCATTGTTCAAAAAGAAAGTGAAGACACTTCTAAATGAACAAAAGTTGAGAAAATTCTTTGATAGCAGACCTGTGTGACAATAAACTAAAATTCCAGTTCTTCAAGATGAAAAGATATGATATTAGATGGTAATAGGATGCTTCGAAAGCAATAAAAAGAATTAAAAATGTCAAATAAGTGGGTAAATATTAAACATTGAAGACTATATTTTTTTTCTTTTCTTCAATTTCTTTATAAACATGAGCTTGTTTAAAACAATAATTATAACACCATAGTTATAACATATATAATAATAGCACTAAAAAGGAACAAAACAATGGAGCTGTATTAATTACCACATTTTTCTCAAATTAATCATTTATCTGAGATTATGATAAAACTAAAGATAAACATTGCACTCCATAAAGCAACCATATTTTTAAACTTTTCAAAAGATATAACTACAAAATCAACAGAGAATTTTAAATGGTACACTAGAAAAGTATTTCTTTAGCATGAAAAAGTTAGCAAAAAGGAATAGAAGAACAAGAAAAAAGACATTGAGTTTTATAGGGAAAAAATAGCAAAATGGGAGCAATAAGCTCAATGATATCAATAATTACATTAAATATAAATCAAATCAATGCTTCAGTCAAAAGGCAGAAATTATCAGACTGTATAACAAAACAAGATTCAATTTACATATACGCAGTTTACAAGAGAAATGGCTTAGATTCACATATGTTAAAAAGTATGTGAAAGATACCCCATGAATAAAGTGACCATAGGAGAATTAGAGTGGCCATACTAATAGCAGGCAAAGTAGGCTTTAAGAAAAGACATATTACTAAAGATGAAGTAGGAAATTTTGTAATGATAAAAGTGTTGATATACCCAGAAGATACAGCAATTATAAATGTACATGCACCTAACACAAGACCTAAGAAATAATGATATAAACCAGACAAAATTGAAAAGAGAAGTAGACAGTTCAACAATTATATGTGGAAAATTTAATATTCCTTTCTCAGTTAAATGGTAAGTCATAACAGAAAATCTGTAAATATTTGAACAATTTGATCAAACTGACAAACATAGACCACTCAACTTAAAAATAGTAAAGTTCACATTCTTTTCGACAGCAGACAGAAGTGTTAGAAATCCCCACACATTTCAAAATGAAACAACACATTTCTGAACATCCCAGGGTTCAAAGAATAAATCACAAGGAAATTAGAAAATAGCATGAACTAAAGGTAAATGACAGTATTTCCAAATGTATGTGTTGCCACTAAAATATTGCTTAGAGAAAAATTTACATGCTTATATTAGAAAGGAAAAAATATCAAATCAAAGATGTATGTTTCCATCTTGATATAGTTTAAAAGAGAGAGAGAGAGAAAAGGGAGCAAATTTTAACACAAAGTAATAGAAAGGAAGTCATAAAAACCAAGGCAGAAATCAGTGAACTAGAAAAAAAGAATAAGGCATAGAAGAAAATCAATCTACCAAAAGTTGGTTCTTTGATATGAGCAACAAAATTGAAACACTAGACTAGCTAGGATGCCAAAATTAAAAAAAGAAAAAGACAAAACTTACCAAACTTGGGAATGAAAGAGGAAACAGGACTACAACTATGACAGAAATTAAAAGGCTTATGAAAATACTACAACTTTATGCTAACAAATTCAATAACTTAAAAGACTAATTTGTAGAAAGACACAAATTACCAAAATTGACTCAAGAATAGAGATTTTGCATATACATATGCCAAGAAATTGAATTCATAATTTAAAGTTTCCCCATGAAGTTTAGACATAGAAGGCATCATCACTGAATTCTAACATTTAAGAAAGAAATAATACCAGTCCTACAAAAACTCGAAATAGTACTGTACTCACCAAATAGTGCAGAAGGGAATACTTCAAATACATTCTGCAAAGCCAATATTTACCTGATACTAAAACCAGACAAAGGCATTACAATAAAAGGAAATTATAGACCAATATTCCTTATGGGTATAGATTTTTTTAATTCTTAAGAAAATATTAACAAATCAAATCTAGAAGCATATGAAAAGGATTGTGCAAAAATGAGCTTTGTTTCATGAATGCAAAGTTTTTTAACATCCCCAAATCAACTAGTGTAAAATACCATGTGAATAGAATAAAGATAAAACATACCATTTACCTCAATACATGTAGAAAAATATCTGATAAAATATTCCTGCTATAAAGTCTCACAAAATTAGGAATGAAAGATAATGCCCTCAACTTGATAAAGGAATTCTACAGAAAACTTTGACATCTCACATCATATTCAATGACTGAAGCCATCTTCCTAAGATCAGGAACAAGGGAGAAATAGTTGCTCTGACCACTTCTATTCAACGCTGTGGCATAAATAAAAGATGTACAGATTGGAAGAAGGAGGAGGAAGAAGAGGAGGAAGAGGAGAACAAAAGCTATCATTATACACAGACATAATCTTTTATGTAGAAAAGCCTAAGAAATCTATAAAAATTGGTAAATAAATTTAGTAATATCACAGTTACAAGACTAATATACAAAATCCAATGAATGGTAATTTTTACAAATTAGCACCAATAAATTCAAAAATGCAATTAAGATAACAATTTCATTCACAAAACCATCAACAATAATAAATACTTAGAAATAATTAAATGAAGGAAGTACAAACCTAAATAAAAGAGATCTGAATAATGGAGAATTGTATCCATTTCTGTATTAAAAGGTTCAGTGTTGTTAAGATGGAAATTTTCTCCAAATTGATCTTTGGATTCAACACAATTTCTCTAACTGCTGGCCTCAAGCGATCCCCTGGCCTCAGCCTCCCTTTACTGACTGATTCAAAATTTATTATAAAGCTACAGCAATCAAGACAATGTGGTATTGGTATAAGGACAGATATATAGATAAACACAACAGAATAAAGAGTTCAGAAATAAACCAGAACACATGAGCAGTTGATTTTCAACATAGATGCCAAGGAAAGTCAATGGAGAAAGAATAGGCTTTGCAAAAAGCCTTCAATCCTGATTTAATCCGCCCTATTTGTTCATTTTTGTCATTGCTGTGATTGCCTTTGGGGTCTTCTTCATAAATTCTTTGCCTAGCCTGATATCTATAAGAGTTTTTACAACTTTTTCATCAGAATTCTTATAGTTTCATGTCTTTGGTTTCAATCTTTTATCCATTGTGAGTTGATTTTTGTGAGTGGTGAGAGGTGCAGATCCTTTTTCAGTCTTTTACATGGGTCTATCCAACTTTCCCAGAACCATTTTTTGAACAGGGATGTTTTTCCCCAGTCTATGTTTTTATTTGCTTTGTCAAGAATCAGATTGGACCATAAGGATGGTTTCGTCTCTGGGTACTCCATTCTGATCCATAGGTCTATGTCTCTATCTTGTGCCAGTACCATGCTGTTTGGGTTACTATAGCCTTGAGGTATAGCTGGAAGTCTGATAAAGTGATGCCTCCCACTTTGTTCTTATTAGGTTAGGTTGCATTGGCTATTTGGGGTCTTTTCTGGCTCCATATGAAGCATAGAACTATTTATTCTGGACCTGCAAAAAAATGGCATTGTATTTAAATGGGGATTGCTTTGAAATTGTAAATCACTTTGGGTAGTACAGTCATTTTAACAATGTTGATGCTGCCGATCCCTGCGCAGGGGGTGTTTTTCCATCTGATTGCATCCTCCACAATTTCTTTACTCAGTGTTGGATAAAAATGGAGACCACTCTGCTGAATGAAGTATAGCAAGAATGAGAAAACAAACACCACAAGTACGCAATACTAAATTGTAACTAATCAACACTTACTGCACATATGGAAGTAAAACTCAATGGGGATCAAGTCGACAAGAGGGTGGAGGAGGGTCTGGGTTAATTCACACTTAACTGGTACAAGGCACACATTCCTGGTAAAGGCCCACTTATAACTTTCATTTAAAATGTACAAAAGCAAAAAGAAAATCATGTAACCAAAATGTGTGTACCCCTGTAACATTCAAAAAATTTAAAGAAGTCTAACATCTGCCAAGCCAGAAAAGAGTAAATGGCAAAAAAAAAAAAAAAAAAAAAAATCACATGTACCCTATAAAGACATACAACTATTATGTACCCATAATAGTTAGAAGTTAAATACTTTTTAAATAAAAGATGAAATATGCTGAAAGAAATCAAGAAAATAATTATTCTGAAGCAACTGAGTGCTCATATACAAAGGGGAAAAAAGAACTTTAATCCTCCCCATTCCCACCACACAAAAGTCAACCCAAGCAGATGCTGGAGCTGAACATGCGAGTGAGCTAAACCATAAAACTCCTAGGAGAAAATTTGGTGTCACTTAGGCTAATATTTTTTGATGACAGCAAAAGCACCATTAGAAAAGGAAAAAAATTGACAAATTGTACTTCGTCAAATTCTGCTCTTCAAAAGACACCTTAAAAGTTAATTGAGGTCACAGAGAGAATATCTCCAAATATACATTTCATAAAAGACTTCTATTCAGAATATATAAAGCACCCTTACAACTCAACAAAAAGACAAAATTTAAAAATCACAAAAGATTTGAAGATACTTCCTAGAAGATGATATATACGAATGACAGTAAGTCATATAAAAATATACTCAAAATCTTTAGTCAGGAGAGACATGCAGATTTTAAATGTGATTTTAATGTACATCATTACAAGAAAATCACTGAAATGGCTAAAATCCAACAGACCGACACCACCAAGTGTTGGCATAGAAGTCGAGAAAATGCAAATTGCAGATGTTGGTGAGAATATAAAATGCCATGGTCTGACTGGAAAACTGCTGAGCAGCTTATTAAAATGTTTCCACTTGGCTCAGTGAAATTCACCCTGAGCAATTTCACCCGAGGTATCTACCAAAGAGAAATGAAAATATATCCCTGAAAAGATTGTTCATCCTAGCATTGTTCATAATAGCCAGAAACTGGAAACCATCCAAACTGCTATTAACTGATGAACACATTAACAAGATACTGGTATTTATACAATGGAATACTATTCAGTGATAAAAAGGAACTGCTAATTGAAGGACCAGACAGAAACAACGATGTATTATATGATTCCATTTACATAAAATGTCCAGGAAAGGAAAACTGGATAGCAGAAAGGACAGCCCTGGTTGCACAGGACTGGGAGGAGAAAAGAGATATGGACTTTAAACATTCTTAAGTGAAATTTCAAGATGATGGAAATGTTTTAAAACTGGATTGTGGGGATGGGGGCACTGCTGTGTGCATTTGCTTACACTCGTGCAGCTGTCTGTCTAAAATGTGTGATTTCATGGCATGAAGTCATTCCTCAATAAAAGTTCTTTTTTAAAAAACCGAGTTGATCCTTGCCTCATGTAGCTTGTAATCTGTGCCATGCTTTTTCTAGATGATTCCACCTATTAATCATAAGAATATGGAAAATGTTCAAGTAACTGAGTCTCACACAGAATCGCCAATTTCTCTTATAAAAGGACTAAATTTTCACTGTATCGTCTCCATCCTTGCTCGTTTTTAATTATTTCCTCAATAAATGCATGTTGGCTAAATGAAAATAATGAGTAAAATACTTATTTTGATAAGTAATGATAATTTAAAAATAAATAGAGGAAATCTTTCTCACTTCTTAAAACAAGTGGCTTCTCTAGAGCAGAGGTGCTTCCTCAACTGAAGGCCACGTTGACCCCCAAGGGGTGCTCAGCAATCATCATGCCTGGGCCAGAGTCTACCAGTAACTGGTGAATGGAGGTGGAGAGATATCACTAAATGACCTGCATTGCACAGAATAGTCCCCCAACAAAGAATTCTCTGGCCCAAAATGTCAAGAGTGCCAAGGATGGAAAACTCTGCTCTGGACTGATCTAATGGCTCTTTCTTACAGAGCTTACTCCTTAATCTACAAATCACATGTCTACATATCATGTGTCAGTTGCTTGTGATCCGTTCTCTCTTACAGACTGTGATTCTCCAAAGACTTCACCTGCCTGTCTTTTTTGGGGGGCACTTGGCATAATACCTCAAGCAGGATAGGTGCTCTAAGACATAGAGTCTAACTGATTGATTAAAAAAAAAAAAATGAGTGATAAAATACCAGGACGCTATAAGGAAAGTTGTGCCACTTCAACCATGGCTTGTTGAACATCTGCTACAGCTTTCTGTTAGGATGCTAAGACCAAAACTTGATTTTGCAAATAAATAAGTTATTCTACCCCTTTTCACAAGCGCTAAAAGAATTGTGAAATGATGGGCTAATTTCTGGATTGACTTTCTACAGATAGGAATGTCAGTCTTCTGTTTTTCCATAGAAACAACTTACTTTATAAATCTCTTTTCCCAGTTTTGTGTTCACGGGTTAATGTTATTGTTGTCAATAATAGTCATTCTTACTACCCAGCATGTGTGTATATATATGGTTTTAACATCCCTAGAGCTCATTACAGAATCTGTTAGTTACCATTAATTAGTAAATTTATAACACTTAAACATAAGCATTTTCATTTTAAAGTTGACATTTTCCATTCTTGTATTCTAATAAAAGAAATTAAACTCAATAATATTTTTACTAACCCTCTGCCCCCATCCCAATTGTGGATAATTCTGGATAATCTAAAGAGGATATAAGCCAGGCATGGTGGTTCACACCTATAATCCTGACACTTTGGGAGGCTGAGGTGGGAGGATTGCTTGAGCTCAGAAGTTCAAGACTAGCCTGAGAAAGAGAAAGACCCCATCACTACTAAGAAAAATAGAAAAACCAGCCAGGCATTGCAGCAGGTGCCTGTGGTCCCATCTACTTGGGAGGCTGAGGGAAGAGGATCTCTTGAGACCAGGAGTTTTAAGTTGCTGTGAACTAGGATGCCACTATACTCTGGGCAACAGAGTAAGACTCTGTTTAAAAAAAAAAAAAAAGAGGACATAGATATAGTGGTAGTCATAATCACAGACACAGATGGTAGATATGGAGAGAGAGAGAGAGAGATACTAGATATAGATTGATTTATAGGCATAACATATGTTTATTTTATTTATGTACAGTTATATTACTATACTATAAGTATATGTATCTATCTCTATTTTATATTGTTTACGTATAGTTACATTAATATATAAATGTATGCACCTATCTACATTTATCTATCTATACTGCCCTTGTTTCCCTACATACATACAAGGTCAGACAATTAAGTTTGCAAACTCATCCTAGAAAAAGTGCTACATACCTCAGTGCTGAATATCACTAGGGTTACCTTTGAAATACTCCCCCTGGGAAGCTATGCACTGGTGCCAGTGACTAGTCCACCTGTCAAAGCAATTCTGGAGCTCTTTTTCTAGAATGGCCATCAGAGCTGTCATCATTCAAAGGTCCAACAGTTAAGTCGTGAACTCATTCTAGAGAAAGTGCTGCATACCTCATTGTCAAATATCATTACCATCACCAGGTGGCCAAGAGGAGTACTTTGAAGGTAACTTAGGGATATTCAGCCATGAATAGCACTTTTTCTAGGATGAGTTTGTTTACTTACCTGTCTGGCCTCATACATGACATAGTGACTCTCTAAGTCTGACCCTCATAGTCTTCACATGTACATTTAAGAACTTCCACAGTTCGGCAGTGTCTGTCCAATATCACATAACTCTGTTTCAGAAATTCTCTGGCTAAGACATATCGAACAACTCACACCTCTCAAAAAGGAGAGACTTCTGAAAGCTCTGTCGCAGTTAACTCCATCTCACAAAAACGAAAATGTGACGGACAAAATGGACTTGGGGTTGTCTCTTTCTCTGAACTCATTTTCTAAAGAAAATAGCCACTTAATATCTGTGCTTCTGGAGGCTAAGACATTTTTCAGCCCATTAATCTCTTGCAATCTCCCCCTGTCCTCTGGCAATTTTCTTCCACCTCTTTAGCGGAACTTTACTGAAACTCTTTCCCCTTTCCTTTCATTACTGCTGAGGTGCCTGTTCCTTTATTATATAATATTAAAGACACAGAAAAGAGTAGAAAAGAAGCATCATGTCCTACATTTCTTTATAATTTCACGTTCATATGTATCCTTGCACAATCTTAAATATTGTGTTACACGTTTTGGTAACTTATATAAATTGTACTGTAAGTACAATATATACAAGTACAATATATACAAGTAAGTACAACTATAGCGTGCTGCAGTTTGCTTTTTAAAAGTATCATTATGCTCACAAATCCATTCAATGTAGATAATGTGTGACTATGGTTTACTTCCTTAAACTGTTGTATGATAGCCCCTGGTAAGAGCACACGAGGTTACTTTCAGTTTTGACTGTTATAAATAATGCTACTGTCCAATGCTTATAGATGTCTCCTCAGGCACACAAGTGTTATTCTAGGCCATATTTCAAGGAGTGAATTTTTTAAATTGTAAGTTATGCACATCTTCGGCTTTCTTTACACAGTTCCAAATTATTCTCCCAAATGACTATACATTCCTACTAAAAGTATCTAAGATTTTCTACTGTTCTATCTCCAACACTTGATATTGTCCAATTTATTCTCACGATTAGGATAAAAATGATGAATCATTTTGGTTGTCTGACTACTTCATGTATGATAAAAAAAAAACTAAGCACATTACATTATCTTGTATTTAAATTTTTCATACTTAGAAGCTATTCGTGATCACAAATTTATCTCTTGTTTTTACATAGACCATTAGTGGAATATAGACTGCTCATTTATATTTTAGAAAATGACTTAATTCTGACTATGAAGCTTTGAAACGTAATTTTGTGTAGAACTTGTTGATCTACATCATCCTTTTTTTTGTATTTTCTGAGTATGATCATACTGCTGATGACATGGTGATATAGGAAGACTGACTCTGTAAAACTACAGCACACCAAAGTGCAGCTATTTTAATAGACAATTCATAGGCCATTATCTCTATTATCATCTCTACTATCTACATGTTAAATCCAAATGATTTCAAGCCCTGTCAGTCTATTCCAGTGGGGAAAAAATATATGTAACAATTCCACAGTTTAACAGTTTAATCCCTTACAAAATATTCTAGAATCCAAGATGTCTACCTGTTAAACTATACTTCACACTGTATCTCAACCCTTTTCTTTATAATGCCTTTTATGAAAAATAGCTTGTGTCAGGTTATTAAAAATACTTAACGGCTGACATGGGATATTTTTTAGTTTAGTTTTTAGTTGCCAACCGAGTGATGATGAAGACTATGATATTGGAGGGATGTTTTCACAGGGGCCAAAGGATGCAAAATACAATTTTGGTATACAGGTATACAGGTGTGTGCATGCAGGTGCACACACAGAGTGGGGTTGTCCTCTGTGTTTGAAAACTACAGTTCCCCTTCTTCTACACATATTTTGGGGGACAAATCAAAAGTCCCGGTAAGAGCTGGTCATCTTTCTGTAGTGTATTCACACTGGGATAACCCTGCATTTGGTGGCCACAAACTGAAGCTTGCTAGTCTCATTCATTCATCAGTGGTAGCTACAGTCTTAGAGCAAAGTGGCTGCAGATATGACCCATCAAACCTTGCCTGCAGTCTTCTACTCTTCCAAAACTCCATCTGCTTTGGTGATGAAGTTATGTCATCCAAGATCTAGGAGAAGAAGAATTAGATTTTGAAGAATGTGAGATTGCCTGTAATGCCAGGAACCACAACATAATTCCCAAACGGTATCGTGATAAACCAAAACCCACTGCACAACCTTCAGATTCTAAACTTAAAGTCGATAAGGCTGTCTTCATCTGCAATTGTGTCATTCCTAGCCAAGCGTGTTGTACACAGCAAGCAGTCAGTAAATATCTGAGAAGAATGAAGGCTGCTTACAAGGCCCATTACTATGTCCAGGCGTGGTGTGGGTCTGGATTGCTGTCCCTCCCTCAGCCAGCCAGGCCTTTTTGCTATAAATGAGCTTTCTCTCCCTGCTTGCTGAATGCCAGGTTTTTGTCCATCTGCTGCCATTGTTTCCCCACATTTCATAGCTCTGTTGTATCGCGTGTGGGTATTCTTCAGTGGGTCATTATAGCATCTGTCTGCCCACCTTGTGAATGCCCCGTTTCAGTTCACCAGACAGCAGCTGCCTGCCCATCCTGCTCCCTTCCATCATCTGTGCAGGTCCAGCCCAGTCAAGCCTGGTTGCAGAAATCATCACTTTACTGCTTGGGTTTTGGCTGCGCTCCAGGATCTGGTCACTGGGATCCTTGCTTACCACTTAATATTCCTATAAGGTAATTTTTTTTTATAAAACCAGATGCGTTATCCACGAGAAATTTCGGTTTCACAGATGTGAACAAGGATGCATACAACCATCCCTTCATCCGTCTTTATTAGTAGTCATATTTTTTAGCAGGAAGAGACACTAGGAGCCCCAGTAATGATAACAGAGCAAAGTTCTCATTCCACAAAGACTGGACTTTCAGAAATGCGTTCAGAATTAATCTGAAGAATAGAGAGATCACATCGTCACAAAGTCCATCACTTTATTCTGCCTCCTCACAGAGAAGCTTCCTGACAATGAAAAGCCATTGACCTGAAGCTCAGCGGCATGCAGGATAAAGTTTATAATGTTATAATCCAAAAGTCTGTGTTCTGTTTCCGCTGGCAGCCTCCCTGATAGTACTTGAGGCAGTAAAACTCTGTTCGTATTCATCATGACAGGGTATATCAAAAATCAGAAATTATCCATATTCTTTACGAGGTAAAGCTCCTGGCTTTGTTACAGCTACTTTCCTAACTCTTTTCAACTGCTTTTGTATAAACCATACAATAAAAAGATTTGATTTCTAAACCAATCTCAAAGGTGTGTTTAATGTATAATGTGTACAAATTTTGTTAGTATTACAGAATCTCAGCAATAGGAAGAATATTGTTACTTAGTGAAATTTTTTCTAAGTGCCGTGCCAAGGACGCAAGAATAGTTCTCCTTCTCCCTCACCATCTTCCTTCCCCACTCTCCCCCAGGTCACTGAGGAGGTTCACAGGGAACAAGAAGAGAGAAGAAAGAAGACCAGGCAAGCTCGGCGGTGGAGCTGCAGAGGGAGAAACAGGATCTCACCGTTTCCTGAGAGCCAGACACTGCACGGCCATTTTCCATATGGTATTGCAATAATCCCCACCATACCCTCTAAGGTAGGTATTATGGTTTCCTTGTGGCAGATGAAAAAAAACAAGACTCAAAGAGAACAATGTGCTTAAGATCAAATAAATCCGAAGTGGCAGAGGTGGGCCTGGAGAGTCCCTGCTTAGTGGTGCCGCAGTTGTAACTCCTTGGAGCACGGCCTCCCAAGAGTCCATGGAAAAGACCTGGAGATTTAACTCAGGGCAAAGCAGGGAGTACAGCTCCACCAACTCCTTTCCTTATGAAGTTTAGTAGTTAAATAAACCCGAGCTAGTGTGAATGAGTAGAGAATTAGTAGGTTGAGTTTGAACCAGGGTTCTGCAGCTTCTTTACCCTATTTAAACAAGGTAGCAGGATAAATTAGCCTCGAAAATCAAACACAAGAATTAAAAGTGCTTTCTTATTATGCCATTGTAAAACAATTTTAACGAATACATTTTTAATTCTACATTTGGTTTCTTTACAGATTTATGACAACTGGTGTTAGATATTACGGTGTGGAACTGTCCCCTTTCTCCACAGCGTTCCGCAATTTTCGTGCATTTTCTGCTTCTGGTACCTACATCTCCAAGACTCATTTCTACCGAGCCCCATCCTTTCTCATTCCTGTATGCACTGTGCTTATTCCTCAGGTTGAATATAGTAATTTTAGTCCAAGAGGGAAAAAAAGTACTATATAAATAAATCTTTATTACTGTCACAGCATTGTTAAAGAATTTCCTAGTTTGAGCTACTCTTCGTTTGAAATCATCACCTTACCAGGGCAGAGAGGATCCTGCTAGGCATTTTAAATTAGGGAAGACAGTTTTATTGTCAAGGCAGGTCAATCAAATTATAATTGGCTCTAATTTGCACTCCCACCAGCTGTTAAATCCTTCACCTGCAGCACTCAAAATGGTGTGAAATTCTTCCCGGCTTTGTGAAAGCTTCAAAGAGAATCACTCTCATTCTGATCCCTAAAACCAAAAGTCCTTGTTACTTCTCATCAGAAGCAAGAAAAATGCACTTTTGACTCTGACCGTGGAAAACAGGACTTGGTCTGAAGCAGGCTAGCCCGCAGGGATGGACAAACACCTCTTCCAGGAACCGCTGTCCTGGACTAGCCAGCGTTTCCACCACAAACCAGGCAAGGGAGACTTCCCTTTGTTCCAGCCATAATGCCATCGGAGTCGGGTTTTCTATCTCATTGTTAACTGAATTTGCAGCTCTCAGGAAAATGACGAATTTAGCCCTTAGAATGAAATGGCAGATGAAGATAGAATTATATACATGCTAGCTATGCTCTGAGGACCCATTATTCTTTGAGCTATTGTCTGGCACTGCCTCAGATATCTGGGGACTCTGGACTGGATACCTGGGGACTATAACACCTATAGGAAACTCACACATACACACCCCTAAAACACGTGCTTGTGGCCCGCAGATGTACTCACACCCCATGCCTCCAGGAAAGAAGGGGCATGTTATTCTTAGGCTGTTATTAGGTTATAGCTTTCATATAAAAGGTTTAAATTAATTTCATAAACTTACACCCATTAGCACCGTGTGAGGAAGCTCCCTCTTGTGATCTGTCCAGGGTCCCGGGTCCTTTCCCTTTTCTGTTCTGCACAAGGCAGTTTTGAGCAGAATAGTAGATGTTTTGATGGCAGCAAGAGTAAGGGACAGCCAGATGTGAAAACAAAATTAAAACTAATAACGTAACTTTAATTTTGGAAGAATTTTGAGAGTGTCAATTTGGCTGGGGCTAAGGAAACTCTTTAATTGAAATGGCTGTGTGGAGGTTGTCCCAATCTTGCTAACAGTACCAGCAGTCCTCAACGGGCTCAAAACAAGGGTCTTTCGGGATGATAAGCAGAAAGAAAACTGTAATAATGGCCCTTGGAAGAAATATTTTTGAATTTAGAGTGGATTTAAGTAAATATAGAAAGAGCTTTTTTAAAATAAAATAAAATGTCACACCATAAATACGAGAGAGAAGAACTTTTAGGTAAACTTTCTTAGAACACAACTTTACATGAGGATAATCACTGCAGTATTATTTAACAGAGCCAAAAACTGGGAATTTCCAACAATAAATGATTAAATTATCTAAATATTAATCCAGATTATTTAAAAATCATCTGAGGATTAGTTAATCACCTATTTTATTCCTTAAAATAGAATAACATGCAGCATTGAAGTGGTCTTTATGAAGAATTACATTATATTACATGAGAAAATCCTTATAATAGTGTTAATGAAAATAGGATAAAGACTATTTACAATATTTATTATATATACCTAGTGCAAACTCTAAAATATTAAATAAGAATGGTTATTTTCAAGTTGTGAGTTTACAAGCTTTTTGAATGTTTTTCTCTACAGGCTGAATTTGACATACTAAATTTTTTGAAATTTGTATAAACAACATAAAAAATCAATAAATACTTGCAGCCAATATGAACTTGAAATGCAATGCTCAGGGGCAAAAAACACCACATGTTTCTATTTGGTTAAATCAAACCAACTTTCTTCAGCCCAATGTCTCAGGGTCAGTGTACCCCACAGTGGTCATTACTTGGGGGTTTCTTGTCCTTCAGTGGAGTTAGGAGTTGAAAATGAGCATAAAGTGTCTGGCAAGGAGCCAGACCTTCAGTGCATGGTCAGCCAGCCATCTTTCCCATCATCTTTGCAGGACCAGACATGGCTGTGGAGCAGGGCCTGTGCTCCAGTACTAAGGCACTGGAGCCTGCCCTGGTCCTCTCCATGACCACGGGGTGAGCCTTGTAAATCCTCCCACTCTACTCGGAGCCTCATCACCTAATGGCTGTACTCTGCCTGCCCCAAAGAGGGACATTTCTTATGAAGGACACAGCTCTCCGTAGCTTATGGGCCTCCTGCCCCACCCCAACCCAAAACATGTCTCTTAATTTCCAGGAATCTGTCCTCACTCTAGGGAGCCTGGGCCTTCCAAACTCAAAGTATACATGAGTCAATATGGCCTCCAAAAGCAATGCAGTACCTGGGGAGAGGTAGTTATATAAAAAATTGTATATGTGTGTATATATATATACACACACACACATACATATATATGTATTATAGACCTTTCCAGCCATTACCATGTTTTATCTTCTCAACAAACCTCTGAGATCATAATTATTTCCATTTTCCAGATGAGAAAATCTAAGCTGAGAGAGATTTAAGTAACTCCACAAGGTTACACAACTTTAATGTGTAAATATTGGGGGGCGTCATAAAAGCCCTTAACAACTCCCTGAGGCTAGAAGCTCAAAATTCAGAACAAAAATTGGCTTCCTCCTTAGGAGTGAGGCAGAAGAAACACCAATTAGTCCCTCGAGCTTCCTCTGATGCTGAAAGCAAAGGTCTAAATTAATGTCTCATATATGTCAGACTGGCATCCATTATTAAGACCAAGAACAAGAAGGGAAGGATAAAGAGAATGGAAATCTGTAACATGCTGATTAATAGTAAATAACTGCCTCACTCAGAGAGAGTGAACAAGAAAACTGACTGTCACTGGGCCACAAGATCCCCACAGAAACTGTGGGGAGAAAAATCTTGAAAAATTTGCAAAAGTTTCTGCTTTTCTAAGGACTTGTTTCCTAGGAAGTTCATCCAGGCCTGGTAAAACTTTCTGCTTGTGCTGGGGCTCAGAAAATAGGACCTGAATGAAGCCTTCATCTCCCCCAAGGAAAGCCATAGAAAATTGAATCCCTCTTCCCCAAGGCAGGTCATAAAAACCAGACCCCTTTTCTTGAAAGCCAGCCATAAAACCTAGAATTATTCTGCATAAAAACTTGCCATAATAAATCATCTGACCCATGTTGTTTGACTATAGGTCATCAGACCCCATTTCAAAGAGGGCCTACCTCACACCCAGAAGGAAGGAATGCAGCTCAAAGAGGCCAGGAAGACTCAAGACAGACAGGCCTTGCTCAGCCCGTCAGCGTTAGATCCTACCCTTTTCTATACTATATTGAATCCAATTGAATCTAAGCATAAAAATGGACAACTCCTCCCGTACCTTTAGGTGGGATCACATGAAGTAAGTTTGGGTGCCTTTCTCCTACTAATCACTCTGCCTCATGTCACTGATTTTTGGTCAATTTCCAGGGTCCACATTTGCCTATGTGCCAGGTGACATTTTGGGTGATGGGGATTCAAAACCCCCTCGGATTCACAGTGTTTGGCAAGGACAGAGGCCTGGAAAGGACCAATGAAAATGTATTAAACATACTTTAAACTGAAAAAGCAGCTGGGAGGGGCTCCTTGTTTACCCCCGCTATATAGCATACGTCCTGAAGTTTCCTTCACCGGCGTGAAGGTGTGCGGCTTTGAGGAGGCACCTGCCCTACTGGACACTGCAGAGAAGCTTCTCCTAAAAAGAGAAAGCCAGTGACAGCAGTGGGGCGTCCCCAGGTGAGTGGCTGCAAACTGGGGAGGTGAGTACAGAAATCCTGCTTCCCTCTCTGCTCAGTGAAGGACATGGGGGCAGAATAAGGTGCGAGGGTGTTTATCCCCAGACAAGGAATATTGGAAGGATAAGAAATACATCCTGGCAGAGTCGTGAAGTGGCTCACTATTCCCCCTGCACTCTCATTGCCTGGCCATAGGCAGTTTAACCTCCCAACCTCTGTTTCTCAATCTGTAAAATGGGGGTACTAGTCTCTCACTCATGATGACATGGTGAGAAAAAGGGGGGGATGATTCAGACAAAGCACTTAGCACAATGAATGACATGCCAAAAATGTTCCATAAATGTTAGCTATCACTATTTGTAATACTAGGCCCTAGGTGGCTAGTATTTTGGGATATGAGCTAGTTAAAACATCTTTCAAAGAGAAGACCACATGCTTCTGCCCCCTGGTGACCAAGCAGAGCGTCCTCCAATGATGACTTCCAGTCATCTTCAGGCAGCACGGCCCTTGGTGACCCTGGCCCTGTGCACTGCTGGACCTCACCCCTCTATGCACCCCCTGCCACTCATTCTGCTGGCTTCTCTAACTGTATCAAACCCCTTTCAGTTCCTGCTCTCTTTCTCCTGCAAGTTTTCACAGATGTTTATTCCTTTCTCTGTAATGCTGCTCCCTTCCTGCCTGGCCGGCTCCTGCTCCCCCATGCTCCATGCGCTGCCCCTAGGACAGACCCTAGCTCCTGATGCCTTTCTTCTTTCTCCCCAGCTCTCCTGTCCCCCACACTCCATGCGCTGCCCCTAGGACAGACCCTAGCAGCTCCCGCACCCTATAGCAACTGCTTATGCTAATATCCCATGCTCCTTGGCACTGGTGTTACCAGCTACCGTTAACCTAAGCTGTCATTTCTGCAGGGCACTGCTGGTCAGAACCAAACAAGGCTGGATGACCCTACATGCTGACACCTGGCCTTGTTTGGGTCTGACCAGTTTATATGAGATTGTTTATATACTACCGAGGCCTACTGTCCTAGATAAGTTGGGGAACTAAACTCCATGGTAACAGTTAAGGACCCAGAGCATTCTGTGTACCCAGTGAAGTGTTGACTAAGTATAAATTTAGTCTAGAGCAAAAACAGCTTTGAAGATACAACCACTTTAAGATAGAAAGATATTGTGTAACCTTGTAACCTATGAAGAAAAATCTGTTGTGTGAATGTATACTGTTATGAATAATAACATTGTTAATGTTTATTTCTCTGTGAGAATAAAAGTAACAAAAGGAAGAGGGCCCAGTAGTTCTTTGGAGAGATATCTCTGCTGCTGTCCAGAATTGCTGGCTTTTCTGTAAATAAAAGTGAAACTGTTGATCTCTTATCTGCTTCTCCATTAGTTGGCTTGGGTGACAGGTGGACAGACCCCTTGGTCCAGCAGCACAGCCAGGCGGTCTTTCTTGATCACCATTTATCACCAGAGTCCACCACTGTGGTAGGAATGAAATAAGCATGTGGGTGGTGAGTATTTATTGACAGAATGGTAAGAATGCTCTGGAAAACTGGTGTTAGACTGCCATAGAACCTCTCTCCTCTGCTAACCCCAGAGCGTCTCCTCCTCCCCAACCAGAACCCAGTGTGTGAGCCCCAAACAGCAGCCCCTGAGCCCCATCCTCTCTTTTTACCACAAGCAAAGAGAGGGGTTCTGCACCTTTTTGCCCATGTGAGGTCTATGTCAGTTTTCTAGGGCTGCCATAACAAAAAACCACAGATTGAGTCTCTTAATAAAACAGAAGTTTATTTCTCAGGGTGCTGTCAGAGTTGGCTTCTTCTGAGGCCTCTCTCCTTGGCTTACAGACGGCCGCCTTCTCTCTACATCTTCACATGGTTTTTTTCTGTATGTCCCTACTCTCCCTTCTTATCAGGACCCCGGACGTATTGGATTAGGACCCACTCACGACCTTACTTACCTTAATTGCCTCTTCAAAGAATCTATCTCCAAATATAGTCACATTTGGAGGCATGAGAGGTTAAAACTTCAACATATCAATTTGCAGCAGGAAGGAAATGCAATTAAGCTCATATCAGTTTTTAATATCATTTTACTTTTCCTGAAGCAAAGTCCAGTTTCCCTTTTGACATACTCTGAAGCATCAGTACAACACTCAGAACGGGTGGTTCTTTCTTTCTCTCTGCCTTCGTGACAGAAAAGGTTTCATGTAGTAAAAGTCAACCCTGTTCGCTAAACACCTGCAGTTTGCTCAGAAGTGCTCTGCACTGTAGGAGCTGCATGAAAAGTTGAAGCCCAGATTCCTGGCCCAGCACTTTACAACCATAGGTGAGAAATCAGATAAACACAGCATGTCCCTAGGAATCCATGGTCACAGAAATTCACCCAAGTCTGCTCAGAAAGGCAACACAGAGCTCAGGGGTTGTAATGGCAAGGCACCAGAGTCTCCTGTGCCTTTATTATCGCTGTGGAACCCATGGGCAAGTGCCTCAGTTTTCTAATCCATAACATGGAATTAGTAGCACGTACTACAGAGGACTGGGGTTAGGATTAAATAAAATGATATACACAAGGCCTAGCAAAGTGCCTGACCCGTCACAATCACTCAGTAAATGTTAGTTAGCGTTTTTGTACTGTTGTAGCTGTGGTATCTCACACCTGTGTTCAATTTCAAGGGCTCAAGAGTCTCTAAATCCAGGTCATTGAGAGAGAGAGAGTCTCAGAACGTGTCTTTTAGGCAAACTAGTTTGCTAGGAAGAAGCTGACACTTGAGACAGTACCGATGACGGAGGAAAGTGGGTATGTTATAACGAAGGGAGTAGGGCTGTGGGGAGGAGTGATTCTGCTTCTGAGAAGTGGATCTGAGGCCTGGGAAGCTCTGCTCGCTCTGCCCAAGAGCCTGGTTTGCGTGTCCTGAATTCTCACTCACTCTTCTGGTGCCACATACTTGGGAAATAATATACGCTTGGATATTGGGGTCAATTCTCACTCCAGCTCCTACTGTGATTTTAGTTGTTGTTGAACTTTCTTCTCCTCACAGTGGGAAGACCATGAGGACAATACAGACCGTGTGCCTGAAGGACCTGCACATAACTAGCCCTGGTGGCTGGCCCCTCCCTCCTCCCTGAAATACAATTAGCAGAGATTGTTAGAGCGCAGAGCACTGTGTCCTACCTGCAGTATATTTCTCTGCAAGTAGCACAAATATCAGATTCATTGGAATAAGTTAAACCCAAGGACTCCAGGCCAGGCACATTGACTCCTGTATATAATCCTAGCACTCTGAGAGGCTGAAGTGGGAGTATCCCTTGAGCTTGGGAGTTTGAGACTAACCTAAGCACGAGTAAGACCTAGTCTTTACCAAAAATAGAAAAATTAGCCTGGCGTTGTGATGGACACCTGTAATCCTAGTCCCAGCTACTTGGGAGGCTGAGTCTGGAGGATCACTTGAACCCAGGAGTTTAAGGTTGCCATGGGCTAGGGTGACACCAGGGCATTCTGGCCTAGATGGTGGCAGAGTAAGAGTCTGTCTCCAAAATTCTGTCTCCAAAAAACCTCAAGGACTCCAAAAGGAGGTTTTCAAGAGGCCCCCTTTTGGAATCACTGCTATCTCAAATACTTTGCCAAACGTCCAGAAAATCATGAAGAGTCTCTCGACATCTGTCTGTCAGTGTGGTAAGTAGTCACTGAAGTGGATAACAGCTGGTCAATACTCTAATAAAAAGACCAAGACAACACAACATTAAAAGGGAAATGGTATAGCAATAAGATGTGTACAACTTACATAGTCTTTGAGGAAGAAATGAAAGAGGTAGAAAACAGTAGCTACACATTTGCAATGCTTTATAACTTGCAAAATATTTTCACACATACTATTTCATTAATTCTTTTTTATCTCAGTCCAATGCTGAAATCAGTATGGATATTTCATTAATTCTTATATCAATCCAGTGAAATATTTGAATTACTACATAATGGGAACTATTAGATCAAGTGTTAAATCAAAATGCAGAGGTATGTGCATCTTTAACAAAGCATGTCTGAAACAAGCAAACAAAAAGAACTTATAAAAGGAAAAAAAGAGCATGTTCATGGATCCTGGGAACATGTAACAATCTTTGCAGTCTCCAATTTCACTGTTCTTTTTTTTTATTTTCATTTTTGTGATTATCTTAAGACAAACTAACCCATTTTAATTAATGCTTCTCGAGGAGCATTAATGAGAAAAGAATCAAGATGACCTTGGTAAACATCTGATGTGTTGATGCCACTCAACAGCCAACAGACATGTGAATGCCACGAGGAGAAATGGTGAGGAAACTGAGGCATCACCTATCACTCTGTAGGGAATGCTTGCCAGATACAAATACCTGCACCATAGCAGTTAGCACCACAGTTATTTTTGAAATTGTTTTTTACTTTAATTTATAAATATTAGTTTTTTTTATAAAGTAATTTTTTTCTAAAGAAAAAATTACTTACCACATAAATGTAAAGATAATATTTTGAGGCTGGGTTCAGTGGCTCATTCCTATAATCTTAGGCCTAGCATTCTGGGAGGCCAAGATGGGAGGATCTCTTGAGGCCAGAAGTTCAAAACCAGCCTAAGCAAGAATAAGATCCTGTCTCTACAAAAAATACAAAACTTAACCAGGCATAGTAGCATGTGCCTATAGTCTCAGCTACTTGGGAGGCTGAGGCAGGAGGATCCCTGGAGCCCAGGAGTTTGAGGTTGCTGTGAGCTACGATGACATCACTGCACTCTGGTCTGGGTGAAACAACAAGACTCTGTCTCAAAACAGGAAAACAACAAAAGGATGGTATTCTGAATGTCGTTTTTGGAAGGATTTAAAATTTGAAATTTTCTATTCATTCTATGTTTCTGCAAGGATTATAAACATAAAATTTTATACTAATTTTAATTTGGTATATTCTTAAATGATTTTATTAAACATTTCTCTTACATTTGTTGTATAATTATGTTTTAAATTTTTTTGTAATCTCACATCAAAATTGGGTAAGAAATGGGAATTAGCAAGTTTGAAAACATTGCTTTCGGAAAGAGAAATGTTTCTCAAACTTGGCTGTGGATTTTTTAAAAATTAAATCATTTGCAATGACCTAAGAGTTGATTAAAGGAATTTTGTGAGTTCCTTTTTTAAGTGAGCAATCCTTTTGCACACAAACCATCACCGGGTGGTTTTATCTACTTTCTATGTTTGGACTGTCATCTAACCACATTTTCCTGAAAGAGGTACATCTGACACGGTAAAATGAGCAAAAGGGGAATCAGGAGAGTGGCGGCCAAATCTGTAGCAAAATGCCTGTGACCCACTGCAAGGGCTGAATACATGATCAGCCTATCCAGTTAAATAACTGCAACTGAAATGCAATACCAAGGCTTGCAAAATGGAAAAACAGAACAGTGTTACCAGGGTAACTGGCCCGCATCTGGCACTTTTCAAGATTTCCTCCATGGCTCTGAATAATGTTCTTATTATTGCTACCTCTGTCTTTTTTACCAGTTACAAAATGGAGGCCAAGAATATTAGTTTGTAAAGTGCTTTGTGAATCACAGGTGCTCAGTATTCTCAAGCATAAAGAGCTTTGAATGTGCAATTTATGAGTCTTTGAAAGTTATTTGTGCAGCGTGTCTTGCTATTTTCTTTCTATTCATCTCCAGTCATTTCACTGCACTTATCTGAAACATATGGAATAGAATAAATAGTATTCTGGTTAGGGGGTAGGTTTGATTTCCTACTAAAAGGAACAGTATTGAAGGGCACCAAAGGCTGTCTTCTCACTTTGCCCCAAGGTGAAATGTTGGAGGGAGGGGTGTGTCAGCTGTCAGTTTCTAACTTGGTCTGAAGGGAAAAAAAAATAGAAACTTGATAGGAAAAAATAAGGGAATTTGGGTGACTTTCTATAGTCCAAGAATTTTAGAAGATTTTATTTCATTTTTATAGAAATTGTGCATACTATTGCAATTGCTGTGTGGACTGGGTCCTCTTTGCTTTTTGTTTGGAAACAAATAAAAATAGCTGAATTATTAATGTGAAGTAAATTGGTTACTATGCATTTAAAGTCACTTTTTAATTCACACATACATCTGTATTAACATCTTAATGGTGCTTTACTGAGGATTATGCCATAGCTGTAATGGCATCTCAGGAACCATTTAAGGGATAATGTTTGTAGCAGAGACATATTTGAAAAAGTGGATGATGTTTGGGGGTAAAGGAAAGAATTTGCTGAAAAAAGTCAGAAAATGCACCTGTAAAGTTAAGGAGCACAGTCCACAAGACCACCCTCCTCTGATACCAACTGTAGAGTCCAGGGACTCCCAAGACCACCCTCCTCTGATACCAATGTAGAGTCCAGGGACTCCCAGGACCACCCTCCTCTGATACCAACTGTACAGTCCAGGGACTCCCAGGACCACCCTCACTCTGATACCAACTGTAGAGTCTAGGGACTCCCAGGACCACCCTCCTCTGATACCAACTGTAGAGTCCAGGGACTCCCAGGACCACCCTCCTCTGATACCAATGTAGAGTCCAGGGACTCCCAGGACCACCCTCACTCTGATACCAACTGTAGAGTCCAGGGACTTGCAGGACCACCCTCCTCTGATACCAATGTAGAGTCCAGGGACTCCCAAGACCACCCTCAACTTTGGTGAGGCACCAGAACTCACTGAAAGCTGCAGTGGTTAAGGTTATGGTTTATCGCAGTGAGAGGACACAGATTAAGGTCAGTCACGGGAAGAGGTAAATGGGGCAGAGTCAGAAATTTTCCAAACACAGCATCTGGCTGCCCTCTCCCACTGAGCTATAGACAGGGTTGACTTTCTTGGCGATAATGTGTGACATTATACATGGAATGTCACCAGCCAGGGGAGCTTACCAGAGCCCAGGTGTGCAAGAGTTTTTGTTGCAGAGATACGGTTAACTGCACACATGGCTGCCGACCTTTGGTATGCAGCTCCTCCCAAGGTCAGTCTGGTATATTTAGCCTCCAGCCACTCCAGAGTCCTTCCAGAGGGAGAGCAGATACTCTGTGGCCCAAAGCCCCAGTCAGAAACTCTGAAGGAAGTTTTAACTCAATCTCCCAGTGCATTTGATTAGCAATGTCAGTGTTACAAGGAGACCTATTTACATAAGGCAGATGACCCTTACCCAGCGATGCAATGTTACACCATGTCACAGTGCAGCCATGGCACAACTCAGTTTCCTTAAAGAACAACGCGCAAAGAAGGACAGTGCTGTCTGCTATGCCTGTGCAAGACAGCCGACGCTGGCCCATAACTAGATACAACTCTGACCTGGCACCATTACAGTTGGCCATGATTTGGTTATTTGTAGGGTCTGAGCCAGTTGGAGACAAAGCCATTCACCCTGTCTCAGTTCACAGGCTTATACTAACACTAGTTTCCACTGTGTGCTGTCATACTGCAGGGCCCACCTTCCTCCTACAGGGAGGACATCGTGGAATTCAGAATAGCTCCTCTCTCTGGTAACTGCTCCAGGCCATGTCTCATTTTGATCTAGCCTAGGAGCAAGGGCAGCTACAGCACACTGACATAAATTACAAGTGTCCCTGGTGCAAAGGGCCACAAGATTCCCATGGGTGTGCTTCTTGGGCCTCAGCAACTAGGATAGAGGACTGTTGCCCTGTGGCTATTTCAGCCTCCATCTTTATCAAAATAGTTAAGAGACCATGTTGGATCAAGGTCCAGGCCTTTCCCCAGAACTGGGTCTCAACATTATCCAACATTATTTGTTAAGTTGGGCTGTCCCACTTGACTAAACCCTCATCACTTTTCCAGGCTGACTTCCATCCCTTGCCTCCCTCCTACAGGAGAATTCCGTCCAATCTGCTCCTTGTAGTTAATATGTCTTTTTCCTCCAAATGTCACTTCTCATTAAAAGCAAATTCGCTGTCACATGAAGCCTAGACTAGAATGTATGTCCCCTAAAGCACTTTTCTGTCTTATAGGCCAGTGTTGTTTATTCTCCTGTGCATGTTGTCACCACTGTGTACTAGCAGCCTGAGTGCAGTCAGAATACGTGCTTTGTACTCAAAATGCTAGGTCCACCACACTAGAGTTACACGAAGTGCTAGTCAGAGGTAGGGACAACGTAGTCTTCATGTGCCACAGGCCTTCCATAGCCCTCCTCTCCTTGGGGTGGGGCTGTCCTCTGGTGATCTCAGCACCTCTACGTGGCATCTAATGCTCTGATCCCATGAGGAACCCACTGTTCTTTTCTATTCTGTTTTATAGTTTTCCATCCACAAAAGCAAGGCTAATGCTATGGCATGTGTTAGTGCATAGCATGCTATGGTACACTGGGCACACCACCACTATAGTTAATTTATTATAATCAGGAACCTTTCTACACTACAGGTTTATATTTACACAATAATCCATCAGCAGGGAGTTGTACAACACATGGTTCCATGGTTCATTTGGGAGCAGTTCCCAGGAATTCCTTCCCAAACGAGAGTAGATATAACCTGAAAAATAAGAGTGAAAAGATACTGACACATTACCACAGTTCTACTAACTCATTAGCCACCAGTCCAGTTCATCATGATGTTATACGATCAGAATGTGTCCCAGGCCAGTGCTACAGCAGTTTGCAGGTTTCCAGTACATAAGTTCCAGGTCCACAAGCTGGGTAACATGACAAACAGTTAGCTTCACCCTTCTGGGCCAACTTTCTAGTATAATTGTCCTAAGAGATAATATTATCCTCTTGCTCTAAGCCCTTCTCAAGACACAAATATAATACTAGATTTCCCTCATTGCTATAACCTATTTATTCATTCCTTCACCCTCAGCTATTTCTCCTTCTCTCCACTTGTTGTTTGTTTTTACCCAAACTTTCTACCTCTGGAAAGGATATTCAGATAAAGACAATACAACTACTTCACCTTCTAATTTTAATCAAACTTTAGCCTTAATCCCATCAAACACTGCATGCCCATATCCTCCCAATGTAATGGAGGGGGTCCCTTTGGGAATTCACCAGCAGGTTTTAGAATCACAGTGAAGAAAGCTCAGGAAATTCTCTTGTCCCTGGACTCCACAGGTCATTTTGCCCTCACATGTGCATATGGCCTTGGGGCCCCAGCTGGGGATTGGCCCAGAAGATCCTGAACTCTCTATCAATTTTCATCCTCATTAATCATCCTAAGTGAATCAAGGTCTATTGTCACCTTTCCCTTCCAGCTTTTCAAATTCCTTCAAACTGGGATAAACCATGCAGCATTGTTTGTGGCTTTTTAATGTTGGGAGACCACCAGGAGCTTCCATGGGATCATTCAACCTCTGGCAGTGCTACAATAAGACCTTTGCTTCCGGGGGGAGGCAAGACAGCTGACTGAAGCCAGCTTTCCCCAGAAGCTCCTGTCCAGAAGGAAAGTAGTTTAGCAGGAATAGAAAGAACAGAAGTTTAGCAAGTAAGCTGATGGCTTGCAGCTGAGCCAAGACAAAAGGTTGAAGAACACACATAAAACCAGCTGAGGTGAGCTGAGACCCCAAGGAAAAAACAATAGGCACAAAATCCATCACCAAGTGGACAGGAGTCCCCTCCCCTATTAGAATAGCTCACAGTATACTTTATACAAACAAGCAAGCAGAGTTCAGATCTCCTCCTATTTTATCCCACGGGAGAGACACTTTAAAAACCAGAACTCTTTCCCCAGAGAGACTTACTAGTGTGCCATGGCACTCTCCTGCCAGGCATAAAACTGTATATATTCTCTACCTGCAATTCTGAACTCCCAGCACTCCTCTCTACTCTCATCCCAAGGTCTGGAAGCCTGTCCTCCATGGAGTCCAGATTCTTGGGCATTTTCTCAAGAAGTGTGGGCAGGGCTTTGGCAATTGCTGGTCTGTGCTGATTTTGTGTCACGGGAGTAAGGAGAAGACAGTGAACTGAGGGAACCATACAGGAGAGGGAGAGGTAGTGCCCTGTGACACAGAGCAGCATCGGCAGTGGGAACAATAGGGCTCACACCCCTGGGGATATTTTGGAGAGGCACTCCCTGTCTCTCTGGTAACCCAGAGGAAGCCAGGCATCTTCTCCATTGGCAGCCACTAGCAGAACAGAACTGGGATGGAAATGCAGGGCCTATGAGTAAAGGGTATGCCTGAGATGGTACCTGCCTGGGCCAGGTGCAGTGGGGACAGAGACTAGAATAAGCACATACAAAGATGGCATACTCTCAGGGAAGAGCAGAAGGACTGCTTTGGTGAGTCTAAGAAGCACTCGCCACCCAGGGGATCATAGCTGACATAAAAGCAGGCAGGGAGAGGCAGAAACTGAGAGCTGAGTGTGAGCTCTAACTGTGCCCACCCTAACATAGAGTGCAACAGAGACAGACACACCAGCTCCAGGCAGCAGCACAGACCAGGGCTGAGTCACAGTTTCTGTGAACTCAAACAGTGCCTTGTCCTCAGGGGAATATAGCTGGGACAGAAAAAATTTCTGCAAAAACATAAGTGTCAGCAACATCAATCAGGGGAGTAGCTGGAACTAAGTGAACCACCCCAGCTTCCATTAAGCACCCAAGGTTGTCAGGTCTCATCTCCCCTTGCTGGATAGTGGCAGAGTGTGGTGGCCTGGCCAAGGAGATATAGCTCTCCCTGTGACTCAGGCAGGCTCAAACCCCTGGAGCATCTGCTCATTGGAGGGAACTGGGTCACAGCCCTGTGGAGTTACCAGTGACTAGGTGTGACAAAGGTGCAAGGTGGGGAGGGAGGTATCAACCTTCTCAGACTGATTTATTTGCGGGTGGGTCCTTCTGACCTCACGGAGCACTGGAGTGAGTCATACTCGAGCTGCCAGAAGACCCCTGTTATCTAGTTGCCAGAGACCTTTTAAACTCTCCCACCTGAGACCCATGCTGATTGGGACAATTGATTTGGACCTCTTGAACTGGGCCAATCACCCAAGGACTACCCAAAGAGGTACCCTGGCTGTGGTTCTGGGAAGGTTTGATTTTCCTTTTCCAGTTGTTGCCCATGGAGGGCAAGGTGACTTAATTGCTGGTATTTCTCCACAGCTGAGACTTCAACCCAGAGTAACTGATTCACTAGGGTAGGACAGAGACCATCTGAAAACAAGACAGAGCCACTTAGCCCCACCACACCAAGCAGATCCCCAGTGTCTCCGGCCATAGCACTGTACAGGTCCTTTGCAAAGCACTAGGAGAAAAGGTACAGACACCAATCCCAGCTCTAGGGCAAAGGGCTGGTTAATCACTACTCCAGGAGCCCCCAACCCAACTTCACCTTATCTGTTCATCTAGCAAAATGGTGTAAAATAATCATGGGGAAGAATCAGCAGATAAACTTTGTTAACATGAATAACTAGAGTAGATCAACTCCCCCAAGGAATGACATGGCAGACACAATAGAAGATCCCATCCATAAACAAATGTTTGAGATGTCAGAAATCAAATTCAGAATTTGGATTGAAAATAAGATTAATAGAATGGAGGTAAAGTTGGAATTGGAAATTCAAGGAGCATTTCAAAAGTTGACTCAAGAATTCAATGAATTCAAAGACAAAATCACCAAAGATTTTGACACATAGAGACAAGAACTTACAGCCCTCAAAAATCTGAGAAATACAGTAGAATCCCTCAGTAACAAAATGGAGCAGGCAGAAGAAAGGATTTCTGACATTGAAGACAAAGCTTCTGAACACTCCCAAATGCTCAAAGAGGAAGAGAAGGGTTGCACTCAGCATTTATAAGAAGAGTTGGGTAGACCCCTTTCTCAGGATAAACTAACCTTACAGCAGGTTTTATTCAGTATACCAGGCTAGCTGGCTTCTTAGGAATAAGCCACTGTGTGTCTCCATCACATGTAGCCATCTGTGATTGTTCACTAGCACACTATGATGAGCTCAAACATGCTCTTTACTCTGCAGCATTCAAAACTAAAAATGTCTCACCTTAAGTTAGTCACACACAATTTATTTTAGAAAAGGGTCTTAAGGAAGCTGATGATACCAAAGCACGAAATGAAACAACTCTTTCACCTATACCCCCTGGTTTCACTAGTTCCTTGGCTGTGCCCCTCCCACACCTGGCACCTTCCTAGTGGACAGAGGTCATAGAGGCACTACCTAGTATTGTTCCAGAATAATTTTCCCTTTGGTAGCAGCTCTGAGCCTTGTGGCTATAGCTCAGACTGGCCAAAACATGAACTTGGTACAGAGTCAATACTCTCTTATACTTTTATTTTAAGTCATTTATTACAGACAACAATAGCCAAAGGATTGTATGTTTATTTCTTATTTTACTTTTCTTTATGTATCTAGTGAGGCAACTCCTTGGAATTTGGAGCCGTCTCTAAATTTTACTGGTAACTTTTACATCTGGTAACTAACAGCCACTCACCTGCAATTCCATCCCACAGGTGACCAGATAATCATTCAGGAGTCAAAGGTCCTTTGGCCTCTTTTTCTTCAATTATGTTTCAGTGAGTCAAATAATCTCACTCCTGACACTAACTACAAAATTAGGGGTATGGTCTATAAGATCACCCTCATTTATGACACTAATTGCAAGTTCCCAGGTGTCCAAGATTACCTTCAATTTCACTAAAACTCCTTGGCTTTTTGGATAAGTTTAAATTATTAACTACACACCACCCAAAAGACTTTCTTAGGCTGTTCAAAGGCTTCAACCAGTTTATGCCACATCTACATGAGCCACGGCCAATATCATAATTTACCTAGATAGACAGCAAACCCTGGGTCCCATCTATTGGAGTTATTTTCAGAGAAGTTCCAGAGCCAATAGAAAACTTCAGTGCTCTGAGCACTGGGGCGAAAGAATGTGGTTAGGATTCTGGCTTTCTCAGAATTATTCTTGAGTTTATCTGGTAGAAGGGTGATGTCATCATTACCATCACAGCAGTGGGTCAGAGAGGTTTCCAGATGGGGACCTCATTTCAGCTCTGGCACATTTTCTATGGCAAATGGTAGACCCAACATGAATAGCTCCCAGTTTTTGTCTACACTATTAAGACTGTCTATTTAGGTGGCAAACATAAGGTCTTTATCACAAATATTTAGCATTAATATTGTGAAAGATTTAAGCACAGAAATCACAAGATTACCAAGGAATTCACCGTTGCTAACTATGGCAAATCTCTTAATTTGTTTTGTGTTTTGTCTGAATAAACAAATCACTGCATCTGTGCTTAGGGAGAGCATCCCTACCCCCAGTTTGTCCTCATTCTCTGGGTTTGTATTCTCATTTGCTATAATTATTTCAAGTTCATACTTCCCTGATACCTGTTCAAGTCTAGTTGGACTGGAGATTTAAATTTAAAAGTATAAGATAAAACCAAATGCAAAGCACCTTAAAAGAGTTTCCTATACTCTGGATTTTCTGATCTTTTTATGGAGATATTATTCGCTGCAACTCTTTGGAAACTCTAAAGGGTGTCATGATCATCTAAACATAGTTGATGTAAAGAAAAACTAATGTTTCCTGGCTCAAAAAGTTTCCAGAAGCAAATGGACAAGTAAGTGTGCAAATGATCTGTCTATTCTCATTATATATACTGGGTGGCAATAAATTGCACACTAACTTTATGGACAACCCATATGTATTACATTTTTTTAAATAAATTTGATTGAAACTTTTATCTTATTTGACTCTGCAGAGCTGTAGTCTCCAACCTCTGGGCCAAGGACCAGTATCCATGGCATGTTAGGAACCAGGCTGCCCAGGAGGAGGTGAGCAAAGGGCAAGCAAGAGAAGCTTTATTTGTATTTACAGCCATTCCCATCACTGCCTGAGCTGTCAGATCACTGGCAGCATTAGACTCTCACATAAGAGAGAACCCTACTGTAAACTGTGTATGCAAAGGATCTAGGTCACACTCTCCTTATGAGAATCTAATTCCTGCTGATCGGAGGTGGAAATGTAATGCATTTGAATCATCCCCAAACTGACTCCCCTGCCCCCAATCCAGTCAAAAGAAAAATTGTCTTGAATGAAATCTATCCCTGATGCCAAGAAGGTTGGGGACCACTGCTGCAGGGGATATTTCTTGGTTACCTCCCCACATTCCATTTTCCCCTTGGCACTGCCCCAATTTCCACTGGTTTGGAGAATTACACTCTACTTTCAGCTCCTCTTGTTAAACCAGTTTATTTCTCCTGTACAATCACAATGAGTCTTAGGACTTTTGTTGGTAATATTGGGGCAAACTTTTCTGCTGACCACAGCTAAGGAAGTGTAGACCAAAGTCTCAGGAACTGCAGGCACCATGAGGGGAGCCAGCCTGAAGGTAAAGCCAACTTTGCAGAACACAGGAAAAAGCATAAAGAAACCCAGACACTCCTGACGCTGTTGAGCAGCTGAAATAAGACTTAACTGAGGCCAATACTTTTCCTTTCCCTTTGAATTAAATAGGCTAACATTTACCACTCAGAGTGTGGTCTATGAGCCAGCCAGTGTCATCAGAAATGCACGATTGGAAGCTCACTGCAGGTCCTTCTGAGCCAGAGTCTGCATTTAAACAAAATCCTAAGTGATCTGTGCACATCAACATTTGAGAAGAACTCACCAGAATCCACTTTGCTTGTAGTTTGTGTCCTCAGTCAGAACCCCCTCTACATCCCTGTCCAGATCAGTGTTCAGGAGAACACACCAGAGAAAAACGCCATTTAATTCAAGTTAGAGGGAAGGAAAGAAGAGAGGGAGGGCACTGGTGTCTCCCACCTAATGGGCACAGTGTAAACCCTATGGCACACCTCCTGGGGGGGGGCACAACTAGAACAGGCACCTTACCTAAAAAACTGCAAACGTTGTAACCTAATTGTTTGTACCCTCATATTAACCTGAAATTAAAGGAAAAAGAAAGAACCTGAGATTCAAGGAGTTATACTCTAGCTGAAGGTTATTTACACAAGTTCAGAAGAGGCGGAGGCAGCAGTAGCACCCGGACTCCAAGCTCCACCGCAATTCCCTGCTGGGATCAGAAGGCCTGATCAACAGTTTCTGTGGGCGCTGTGGCCAGAGTCCAGACCTACCCGCTCCTGCTGGGCAACATTGCTTTAGCCTTGACGTTAAAAGACTATGGGTTTAAAAGACGTCCTTCCTTCCCTGTATTTATAATCAAGGAAAACTCCTTAATCTAGATAATTTATTTAATGAGTAGCTCCAAATATTGGTTCCCAATTACCAGCAGTTTAATACAAAAATTACAGGCTAGCTTAATCACACTTAACCAAGTAAGCCCTGTGAACAATTTCCTCTCATTATTTCTCACTGAAGCATGCACCCTTGGCACAGTTCTCTCTTTATTAATAAAATTAAGGAGTAAGTGTTGAAAAATACTCATAGCTCCTTGCTATTTTAAAATCCTTGCCTATTTCGAAAACCCAGCCAATGGGATAAGAAAATACTACCATGTAGAATAGAATTATTTGAGAGAGAAGCCTCCCACAGAAATTTCTCACCAGTAAGGTAAAATAGTATAAAACACTTAAAGATACACCTGGTGAGTTGCTGGAACCCTTGTTAAAGTAAACTAAATTTGGCCTGAGGATGCCTCTGTACGTGAGTCCTTATCCTTATGTAACAGAGACCTGACTTAGTATATTAACTGAAAGGCAAATTTAAGAATATACTTTTGTAACAAATATCTGAGTCTCAGCCCATCACAGCCACCAACTGTTCAAACCACATTCAAATGCCACACTGTAACCAATCAGGCTATTTCTGTACTCATTTCTGTTTTCTGTTCCATAAATGGAATACACAGCAGACTGGAGTTCTTTAAAACTGGTCTGGTTCCTGGTTCGAAGTGTTGCCCATACCAGAATCAAGAATAAAAGCCAGTTAAGATCTTTACATTAGGCCAGGCACGATGGCTCATGCCTGTAATTCTAGCACTCTGGGAGGCTGAGGCTGGTGGATTGCCCTGAGCTCACAAGTTCAAGTCCAGCCCAAGCAAGAGCAAGGCCCTGTCTCTAAAAAAAAATAGTCAGGCATTGTGGCGGATGCCTATAGTCCCAGCTGCTTGGGAGGTTGAGGCAAGAAAATCAATTGAGCCCAAGAGTTTGATGTTGCTGTGAGCTATGACATCACAACACTCTACTGAGAGTGACAAAGTGAGACTTTATCTCAAAAAAAAAAAGATCTTTACATTAGTTGTCATTTTGTCTTTTAACAATACAGTTTATGTACACAATAGTCCCTCAACAAATGCTTGTTGCATGAATTACTTTCATTTTCTAGTTACTTCATAGTTGGCCAGGCATATTACCTAGTTTTCCCCTCTTTGCGTCCCCATGATCTTTATAACAATCCTGGTAGCTAGGTATTATTATCTCTAGTATAGAAATGTTCCAACTAAGGTTCAGAAAGATTGACAAAACTCTAGTTCAGGGTCACAGATTCGTTCATGAAGGAAGTGAGATTTAAATCCTCATCCTGCAACTATGATTGCAGGTCCTTCTACTACCTCACATTGAATCCTTCTTTGAAAAAGACATTCCAATTTTTTAGACTCAAATTGCTATTTATACTGGAGCCGCTAACACCAGTCTGGGTCCACACATGTGCACAGCCCATTTTATGAAGATCACTTTAGATGCGAGTCCTAACTTGCTACTTAGAGTAATCTGAGCATCACCAGATACCACAGCAGACCAAATCATCTCCCCCCATTTGTAACCTCCCAAATTCTACTATTGTTAAATTCGCTTCTTCTAGGCTAGAGAAATGTTCCAGCCCTTATGAATCCCCATCCAGATGTAAAGGTGGGGATTTTCTTCCCACTTTGGGGTGCAGCCTGTTGCCAATATTCAGCTTCCCATCTACTGAAGGCAAAGTGGCAGGGGACAGCTTCACAGCACCCCAAACCTGCTGCTTCTAGCATCTGTGCCTAGCTAGTGCATCTGGAGTGGGAAAGACAGGTGTAGATGAAACTCGCTCATCATCTAATCACACACCAGTTCACTTCCTGGACAAAGTGTCCCCACTATCCCTGAAGACTATTCTGTCAATGGTACAGTAGATGGAAAAATGGTAAATTTGGGCTCATGGGATACAGCTGGACAAGAAGATCATGACAGGTTTCACCTCCTATTGTATCTGCTTTTCCTTTTTCAGGCTTGCATCATTTGAAAATACCTGTGCAAAGTGGTATCCTTGTATGCAACACCATTGTCCCAAAGTGCCCATCATCCTAGTAGGAACTAGGAGTGACCGTGGGGAGCAGCTGACTGCATCTTCCATCCACTGGGCTTAGTTACAGCTAAGGAGATGAGGGCCCTAAAGTATCGCACCTAGAATGCTCAGCTTTCTCTGAGGCCTCAGACCATTTTTGCAGTAGTTTTTAAGACAGTTCTCTGCCACCACATGTCAAGAAGGAGAAGAGGCTACTGTTGGAAACATCTACACCCCTCATTCTGTGCCCTGCCCTGCTTGGAACTTCGCTCCAAAGTTTCTTGCTTTGCTCCAAAATAGTAGTCCTTGTGTTTAAGGCCAAGTTTTATTACATATTAGTTTCTCCATAGAACCATTGTGACGTGAGCCAATCAGTAGTTTTTAGGTCGCTTTGTCTAAAGTATAAGAGTTTGAACTTTAGCATTCTCTTAAAATTTAGCCTTAAAATGGCAAGTCTTCTTAAAATCTTCTTTCCAAAACATTCTATTTTTGCTCAGATTGAGAATTGCTGCTGAAATACTATCTGAATGGCGCCTGTGACTCAAGTGGCTAAGGCGCCAGCCACATACACCTAAGGTGGCAGGTTCAAATCCAGCCCTGGACCGCCAAACAACAATGACGGCTGCAACCAAAAAAATAGCCGGGCATTGTGGCGGGTACCTGTGGTCCCAGCTACTTGGGAGGCAGAGGCAGGAGACTCGCTTGAGCCCAGGATTTGGAGGTTGCTGTGAGCTGTGATGCCACAGCACTCTACCCAGGGGGATTGCTTGAGGCTCTGTCTCAAAAAAAAAAGAAAGAAAGAAAGAAAAAGAAATATTCTCTGAACTAATTTGCATCATTGTGCCATAAACACCAAGCACTAAGCTGTTTTCCAGGCCTTTGTCTTAAGAAGATTGTAAGAGATGTGGACACTTTCTAAACAGGCTTCATGTATATAAAGCAGCCCAGCTCTCCTTATGAAATGCCACCACTGAATTCACTCAGTAATCTATCACCCCATGTCTGTCTGGCCTTTACATACCAACGCACTGTATATCATAATGGAAGGAGTGTAAAAACGCCTTGGGTCAGTCTTTTTTATTTCATAGTAGAATTTTTATGATTAATGTATCCAGTTTTTCCAAGATTTTGAACAGAAATCTTATTCCTCTAATGAAGCAGTCTACTCTTTGTCATAAATATTCTAAAGTCAGGTGTGTGAAACAGACCTGGTCTCTGCCCTAATGAAGCTTCTGTGTAGCTGTAATAATCAAAAGGATGTGAAGACAAGGAAAATCCCATAGCAGGATCTGAGAGTGGGAAAAAGAAGCCATCCACAGAGCTTCCGTGAGATGCAATATAGCAGAGAACAGATGAAAGCTTGTATTGAAAACTGACCTGCATCACCTCTTACTCAGGAAGCAGTATGACATCAGAGATGGCGAGCACAATGCCGCTTAGACCCTACTACACCCCAAACTTGGTGGAACAGTTGTAAGTCACCGGGTAGCCTTGGAGCACCACGCTGTAAGCCTCTTCATTGCTATTGATCAACAGCCTTCAAAAGAGGCTTCAAAAGAGGGAATGATTGGAGCCAAAGTATTCTAAGGTTCTTGTGTTTTCATGGGTGGGAGTTTTAAGTCATTTAGTTCATTTGGACTTGTTAAGCTGTGTGGGCACAGTTAACGTCATGAGTTGTGATGAAAGTGTATCCAAGTCATCAGAGCTGGGGACAGTTTTTTTTGTTGTTGTTTTGTTTTGTTTTGTTTTTATTGTTTGGGATTCATTGAGGATACAAAGAATAAGTTTACACTGATAGCATTTGTTAAATAAAGTCCCTCTTAAAATTTGTGTCCTGCCCCCAAGAGGTATGCCATACACAGTGACCCTCTCTTCTCTCCTCTCCCCATTTGCTCATTCCCCTGCCCACCCTCCTTGTATTAGTTCATCTACTGCCTTCATATCAGAAGTGAGTACAATGTATTCTTGCTTCTCCATTCTGGTGATGCTCTGCTAAGAAGAATGTGTTCCACCTCCATCCAGGTTAATGCAAAAAAGGTAAAGTCCCTATCTTTTTTAGTGGCTCAATAGTATTCCATGTTGTACATATATCATGGCTTGTTAATTCATTCCTGGGTTGGTGGGCATTTAGGCTATTTCCACGTTTTGGAGATTGTAAATTGTGCTGCAATAAACAGTCTAGTGCAAATGTCCTTATGATAAAAGGATTTTTTTTTTCTTCTGGGTAGATGCCTACTACTGGGATTACAGGATCAAATGGGAGGTCTAATTTGAGTTCTTTGAGGATTCTCCACACTTACTTCCAATAAGGCTGTATTAGTTTGCAGTCTCAGCAGCAGTGTAAAAGTGTTCCCTTCTCTCCACATCCACACCAGCACCTGCAGCATTGAGACTTTGTGATGTGGGCCGTTCTCACTGGGGTCAGGTGATATCTCTGGGTAGTTTTGACTTACATTTCTCTGAGGATTAGGGAAGATGAGCATTTTTCATATGTTAGCCATTCCTCTGTCTTCTTTAGAGAAGGTTTTTTTTTTTTTATTGAATGGTAACTATGTACATTAATGCACTTCTGGGGTACAGTGTGGGATTTTAGAGAAGGTTTTATTCATGTCTCTTGTTGATTAATTTGAGTTCTCTATAGATCCTAGTTATCAAGCTTTTGTCCAATTCATAATATGCCAATATCTTTTCCCAGTCTGAAAGTTGTCTGTTTGTTTTGGTTGTTGTTTCCTTAGCTGTACAGAACCTTTGCAGTTTAATTAAATCCCATTTGTTTATTTTTGTTGTTGTTGCAATTGCCACAGAAATCTTCTTCATAAAATCATTCCCCAGGCCGATATCTCCAAGTGTTTTCCCCACACTTTCATCGAGGATTTTTATTGTTTCATGCCTTAGATTTAAATCTTTCATCCATCTTGAATCAATTTTTGTAAGTGGTGAGAGGTTTGAGTTCAGTTTCAGTCTTTTACATGTGGTTATGCAGTTCTCCCAACACCATTTATTGATTAGGCATTCTTTTCCCCAGTGTATGTTCTTATTTAGTTTACCAAAGATCAGGTGGCTATAAGATATTGTTTTCTATTCTGTTCCAAATGTCAAGGTCTCTATTTCTGTGGCAATACCATGCTGTTTTGATCACTGTGGCCTTGTAGTACAGCCAAAAGCCTGGTAGGGTGATTCCCTTGGCTTTGTTTTTATTACTAAGAATTGCCTTGGCTGTATGGGTTTTTTTCTGGTTCCATACAAAACTAAGAATTACTTTTTCCAAACCTTGAAAGTACGATGTTAGTATTTAAGTGGGGATTGCATTGAATCTATAGATTGCTTTGGGTACTATAGATATTTTCATAATGTTGATTCTTCCTAGCCATGAGCATGGTATGTTCTTCCATTTGTTAATATCTTCTATTCCTTTTCTTAGGGTTTTGTAATTTTCTTTGTAAAGGTCCTTCACCTCTTCTGTTATGTATATTCCTAGGTATTTCTTTTTTTTTCTTTTTTAAGGTACTGAGAAGGGAATTGTGTCCTTGATTACCCTCTCATCTTGGCTATTATTGGCAAGCTGATTTGTGGACATTGTTGACACCTGATATATATCCTGAGACATTGCTGTATTTTTTGGATCACTTCCAGGAGTCTTGTGGAATTAATAATAAAGAGCAAAATGGAAATGTACATACTGGAAAAACAAGAAATAAAATCAAAGAATAAATCCAAGAATTAAAGAGAGGCCAAAATAAGTAGAATAAAAATTTTATAATTAATCCATTAAAAAATAGAAAATCTTAAAACAAGAGAAATCAAGGGTGAGACAGGATGTAGCAAAGACAGAAGAAACCAATTACAACAGATACAATGATGTCATGATGAAATGACTTATTTTCCAGAAATATAAATTGTCAAAACTCCCTTGGGAAGAAGCAGACCCTAAACAGACAAAGAACTGAAAGAAATGGGAGAGAAAAAAGAGGTAAATAATCTCCAAGAAGGAGGCCAGATCATAAATGTTTTGTGTATATTTCTTCTAAAAAGCACAAAGCTAGATTAAATGCACATAAAGCCAAGAAATAGGTAATTCTTCAGCTTACACAAAATGTTCTGTGGACTGGAGGGCATTAAGTTAAGTGAATAAGCCAGGCACAGAAAGACAGATATTGGTTGTTCTCATTAATATGTAGAAGATAAAAAAAGTAGATCTCATCAGAGTAAAGTGGTGGTTACCAGAGGCCAGGAAGGACAGAGGGGAGGGAAGGACAAATAGAGGTCAATTAATGGATATAAAGATACAGTTTGATAGAAGACACAGTCAGTAGGTTAACATCAATCAACCATGCACTTCAAACTAGCAGAAAAAAAACAAATGTTCCTACAGATAAATACTTAAGGCAATAAATATTCCAATGGCCCTGATTTGGTTGCATGAGTGTATCAAATTATCATATGTACCCACCAAATATGTACATTTAATATGTGTCAATAAAAATAAACCCCCAGAAATCTATGACACAAAAACCAAAATAAAGTTTCATAAATCATTTCACAAAGCTAGCATAATTCTTTCATGGAAACTCAAAATATGACAATAGGAAAAATCACAGACTTACCTGTAGAATTAGTAACCATCTAGATCCTTCCCTAGTGCACCCCTCGCTCACTGCATGGTGCTTGGCACTGATTATCCCTCGCTCCAAACATGTAAATAAGTGGCTTATCCCTGGGATGAAGAGTTCGATGGGTCAATGACAGACCTCAGATTGTCAACCTCATTTTTTGGTTCTTAGCATCTCACACAACAAGGCAGCCAAAGAGAGTAGCTTGCTTGTTGATATTCATACTGCAAAAATTTAAATAAATACAGCTTACGAAGACCTCAGAGAATTCTTCTGAGATAAACTCAGGCTTAAATGGCCTCTTGCCAAGAAGCACTGCTTAATTTGTTATTGAGAGAATATGTAATCTTCCCTGGCACACAATATTGGTTGAGAGAGATTTGGCTTTCCCCCACAATTAAAAAACATTCTAGGTACTTTGGGAACTGTCCTGACCCTGCTCTCTAGGAGGAACCAGGAAAAATATCTCTCCAGAGTAACATTTCCTTACTTCCTGCAAATGTTATAGTTGGACAATCAAAAAGGGGGGGCGTTAAATATATTAATATATTTCCCCCATTCCTATTTATTATTTATTTATTCATTTATTTAGAGATGTGTTCTTGCTATGTTGCCCAGGCTGGCCTTGAACTCCCAGCCTCCAGCAACCTTCCCTCCTCAACCTGCTATAGCTGGAACTATACACATGCACCACCCCACTGGGCTTTATCTCCCCTATTTTTAATTGATAAAGTGATAAGCTATTCATTGGGTCACCAAGTAGCCTTCCTCTAAAGCAG